>JAPYZK010003199.1:0-12471 GCA_030522785.1 Platygaster equestris | reverse complement strand
GAATATCTTGCATGACATCATTTTCGAACTTCATCGTCGATTTCCAGCCAAACCATTTATCCCAGAAAGCTAATATTATACGGTTTGACTACACTCGGTAAACCCTTCGAATAGACTATAACACATGCGGGATCGGAGCAACTTCGAAAATCGCTTTATCTCCGAACTCTCCCCTTTCGGGCTTGTCTATACGTATGCCCATGGGCATTTTGGTCGATTTCGCGAGGTCGCTTCTTCTTCGGTTTTTTCGACTTTTTCGTAATGGCGTGGCTATTTTATGCATAGGGCCGTGTGTTTCGGACGACTTTTTCGAAATTTTGGTAACTCCAGGTATTTGGTTTTTCCGATGTTCTCGGAAAAAAAGTTTTTCGAAATACCCCGTTTCGGATGTATTTTGTGTTTATGTTGAGTTAAATAAGTAATTTTGCAAAATATCAGCTTTCTACGATATTTGGTACGCCCGGAAATCGCCGATGAATATCTTGCATGACATCGTTTTCGTACTTCATCGTCAAAGTTTTCGAACGTTCTTAAATGAATTAAAATTCTAACATCTTAAAAACTTGTTAAGTTCCCGAAACTTCTAAAACTTTATAATTATTCGAAAATTCAATATTCTAAAACTTGACAAGTTCTAGGACTTCATTATTCCGAAATTTTAAAGTTCTACATTTTTTAAAATTTTGAGATTTCTAGAATTCAATACTTGAAAATACGACAAAACGTTAAAAATTGCGAAATTTTCAGACCGTATTTTGACACCTTGAGTTTCGATCTTCAAAAATGTAAAAACTCAATAATTTCCAATTTCGAAAATTCTAAAACTTCTATATTCGAATATTTTCAGGACTTCCAATATTTCCGAAACGTCGAAATTCCAATTTATTGTTCATAACAACTTTCAATTGAGGAACCCTTTCTAAAATCTTTACCTCCGGCCCCGCAAAACCAAGGGATGGCCCTGTCCGTGACTCCCATTATGGGAGTCAATGGGAGTCACGGGAATCATGACTTCCAGTTTGATCCACAAGTTGACTCTCAGAGTAAATCGCCCCTCGATGTCTACATTTTCTGATTTCGTAGTCGACGTTCTGCTTCGAATAACTTCAATAATCAATTGTTTTTTTCTCCAATTGATTCGTCTACTCTTTAAAAAAAGAGTATTTTATCTTCGAAATCGGAGATGAACTCCATGGAAAATCGATTGATTCGATGGGTTCGTCTGAATAATCTACATCATTTGTGTTTCTTTGGACTTACGATCATACATCAGGATATTTAAATATTCGTATGAAATAGAGCGCTGGCTGATTGTGAGAAACTCAATGTGACAGGATGTTAGGAGCTTTCTTGTCAGTGGTCGTAAATGCTCATTGGGATGCATCTCGCATCGCTTGGTCGGCCGGAAACCCATGAAACTCCGCATATCACATGGGCACACTTTTTCTCTATCGCACTCTTGCTCTTCATTTCATTTATTGCGCCTGTCGGCTATATTTCAGTTATCCAGCGACTTTTTTCCGCAAATGTTTTTTCTTGAATCTTTATCTTTTTTTTTTTTTTTTTTCCTCGTGTTCTTCCATTGCAACTTCAACCTTATAAAAAGCGATTGCCCTGTTGTGTGTTATGAAAATTCTGGGTTATGGAAAACTGTTCAGGATAATAAGTTTCGCTCGTTATTCTTCAACAACATACGCTCCCTAGCCAGTTGAGAGCGACGTTTTATCGTCGATTATTATTATTCGAGTAACTCAAAATATTCAGAATTTTCGAACAGTTGCGAACTCAATAAATTCCCACAAAATTTAGAATTCTTGTAATTTTCTAAGTCAAAATTTTCGAATGTTTCGAAAAAATTACTATTTTGAAATTTAAATAAGAAGATACAATTTCAAAATCTTCCGGAAAACTTGAAGATTGTCTAAGATTCAAAAAACTCGAATTCTCAAATTAAAAAAAAAACTCAATATTTTTCGATTTTTATGGAAAACATCATGTCTGTTAAGTTAGCATTTCCATTTTGGGGAATGAAAGTTGCGATAATTGCAAAAATTGTCGCCAATTTGTCGCAAATTTGTCGTGGAAGAAAAAAATTCTTCGCACTTTTAATTTTTTTTATATGCCCTGGTAATGCCAACTTGACAGTTAAGTTAGCACTACCACCCGCATATGTTAATAAATATACGTCAAAACCAAAATCCGAATGATAGAGAAATCGTCGTCAATTAGTTATGTTGATAAAATAATTGATATTTATTTATTCTAATTTTTCATGGTCCACTCACGCCAAACCGAACGTAAAGTTAGCATGACCACTCCTGGATCTCTATAAAGAAACGTCGAATAAAAAACCTGAATAATGAAGAATTTGTCGTGAATTAGTCGCAAATTGGTCGTGGAAACAAAAAATTTGTCGCACTTTTCATTTTTTCACATTACATATTTACATTACAGTACATTTGTAAATTGTCTGAACTTTTAGAATTTTCGAGAATTCCTACACTAGGAAACTTCCTTATTCTCTGAAATTTCAAGACTTCCTGAGTAGCCAAACCTTCAAAAGTTGCGAAAATTGGAAAATTCCGGAACTTCTTAACTTAAAAACTTCTAAATGCACTCCCTAACATAAAGGTTTGGAATTTCCAAAGCTCTAAAAATTCCAAAATTTCATATTCGTTTAACTTTAAAATTATTCAGAACTATATTATAATGTTTCAACACTGTCGAAAAATGATTATAATTGCTAAAATTCTCCTAAATTCCAAAATTTCCGAAGCTGGAGCTAGAATAGATCATCTGCTTTCGTTTTAACCACTTTTGAAACAGGTAAAAATTTTTTTTAATAGCTGGTATAGCCGAAACTGATGAATCTGCATAAATTTCTTTTTCTCCACCCGTTATTGACAATAACCTTCTGTTTTCTCTATAAAATCTCGTCAAGATGATGGAAATACCAATTCTGAATCCACGGACGCGGTTAAACGGAATATAACCCTAGAGTCACTAGAGTCACAAGAGTCACGCTTCCAGGTGACTCCGGCGATAATTCATGGAATTTCAAAATTTTGATTAGAATTGATGGAGCTAGAGCTTGAATAGATAATCTGCTTTCGTTCCAACCGTTTTCGGACCAGATGATTTTTTTTTTTTTCAAAATACCGAAATATAGCCGAAACTGATGAGTCTGTGAGGATTACTTTTTCTATACCCGTAGTTGACGATAACCTTCTGGTTTCTAGATGAAATATCGTAGAGATAACGGGAACGGAAATCCCAATTCTGAGTCCACGAACGCGGTTGAACGAAATAGAACCCTAGAGTTACTAGAGTCACAAGAGTCACGTGTGCAGGTGACTCTAGCGATAATTCATGGAATTTCCAAATTTTGATAAATATCGATGGAGCTAGAGGGAAAATAGATAATCTACTCCCGTTTTAACCGTTTTCGAAGCGAGTAATTTTTTTTTCTTTAAAATGCCGGAATAAAGCCGAACCAGATCGAACAAGAGAATAACTTTTTTTCCACTCGTGATTGCCGATAATCTTCGGTTTTTTAAATTTTCCTTTCAAAATTTCTGAAGACTATATTATACTCTTTAGACATTGTGAAAGAATTCGATTTCCGCAGTTACAATGAATTCGACAATTTTTAATTTTTTCTAGCCGTCTACAACTGGCGAGAGGAGACGCGTTATGGCCTACCACTGGAAATTGGGGAGACGGTGCAAATTCTCGAAGAATGCGCAGGTGAATTTCGTAATTTCCAAATTATTATTTAGTGTCGGGGCAGACTAATAAATCCATCCAGTTTATTTTGATTTGGTAATACATATTGAGAGTGTGTATAATCAACCCCTACTTTAGATTCCAGTGTCCTGCTGGGTCATTAGCAAGGTTGTGCAATGATATAACATTGCATACCATTGCATTACCATTTCAGCGATCAGAATATTCAAAATATCGTGCTGGTTTTATTATCAAAATGTATATTTCGAGTTTGCTGGGATCATACGATTGCAATTATGTCATTTTTTCAACATTTCGAAAATTCCAGAAAATTTCCAATATTCTCAAAAATCTAACAAAATTTGGAGAACTTTAAAATTTACAAAAATTGAAGAATTCACAAAAATTTTCAAGACTTCAAAAATTTCGGAAATTTTGAAAACTCTCAAAAATTTCGGAAATTTGACATTTGAAAATTTGGGAAATTTGAAAAAATTGTAAGTATTTTCGAGACTTTGGAAAATGTTATAAGATTTCACAAAATTGATAAAAATCCCAACAATTTCCAAAAATTACATAACTTTCACAAACTTCAGCAATTTTCAACAATATTGGAAATGTTGGAGAATTTCGAAAATTCCAAAAAATTTCGAATATTTTCAAAAATCTAACAAAATTTGAGAAATTTTAACAATTGACAAACATTACAGAATTTCTAAGAATTTTAAAAAGCTTCAACAATTTTCCACAATTTTAGAAATTTCGAGAAGTTCTAAAAATTCTCAAAATGTTCGGGAATTCGCAATAATTTCGGAAATTTGCAGAAATTTCGAAAATTTTCGAAAAATTTGGAATTTTAATCTTAGGCAATAATATGCAATCTTATATCATTGCTCGTGTCTCAGCAGCGTGCCAGTAATAATGAAAATTCGAAATAGATCTGTATTTTCATTTTTGAAAAATGGTTACAGGATGGTACCGAGGATTCTCGACGAAAAATCGCACAGTCAAGGGCATTTTCCCGAGTACCTACGTGCACATCAAACCATGCAAGGTCGACAACGAAGGATTTTTCGAATCCGTCGTTCCTCTGGAAGATCCCGTCATTCGAGAAGTGACACTGGTCTTGCGGGAATGGGGTAGCATTTGGAAAAAGCTCTATGTGGTATGTATTTTCGGGGATTCCCTATAAATTTCAGGATTACGATTTTTAAAAAATTTCCGGCAACGGATTTGTTCTTCTTTAACATTTTTACATTATTACAATATATGTATGTTGATTTTAAATTCCTCATACGTCTTATTTTCATGATTCTTAGAAATTCCAAAATTCACAAATTTCTTGGAGTTTTAAAAATTGTTGAAAATTTAGAATTTTCGAATTATTCAAAATTATGGCAATTCAGAAAATCTTTAAAATTTTGAGAAATTTGTAATTATTTCAAAATTCGTCGAATTTTCAAAATTCTTCTAATTCTAAAATTTTTCGAAATAATCGTAGTTTGCGGTATTCTCAAAATTTTTGGAATTTTCGAAATTCTCAGTTATTATCGGTATTTCTAAAAACTGCAAAAATTGTTGAACTCGTTAAAATTTCGAAAATTCCCAAAATGTTAACAATTATTCAGAGTTTCAAAAGTCGTAAATTTTCGGAGTTCTCAAAACTGCCAAAAATTGAGAAATTTTCGAACTATTCGAAATTGTCAATTCAAAAATTTTCAATTTTTTTTATGTATTCTGATGATTTTTGAGGTGTTCCGAGAGTGGCAAAAAATGTTAGGTTTCGTCAGCGAATTTCAGTGGATGTCAATTTTGGATCAGATCATGAACAGTATGAAACTGATTTTCGAAGTTGGGAAAATTTTGTAGTTTCTCGAACTTTTATAAATTAATTGAATTTTATGGAATTATTTAGGAACTCCTAACTTACTTTGGCAACTATAGTTGCCGGAAACTTAATAATATAGTGTAGTAGAATAGTCTATAAAATGGATAGTTACTCGAAAAAAAAGATGAATGTTTCAGTCTACTTCCATTTCCTTATTTTCAGGAGCGTGTGACTTACAAGTTCAACACCCTGAGGAAAGTGATGCGGGAATTGCTGGAATGGCGGAGACAACTTTTGGGGGGGACTCTGACGACCGACCAAACGCGCGAGCTCAAACTCCAAGTCATCAACAAGGTCGACTGGGGCAATCGGTGAGTTTTATTGTTGATGAATTTGTTGTAATTTTCGACGTGGAAATAGTACATTATGTAACAAGTGCGCAAAATAGGTTATTCCGTGAGTGTGAAGTTTGGAATATGAGACGGAGGCGAACACGCGAGCGTAGCGAGTGCGTGCAGCCGAAGTCGAGTGCGTGAGCCGAAGTCGAGTGCGTGAGCCGGAGTCGAGAGTGCGCTAGCCGAAGTCGAGTGTTGAAATGGAAATTTCCAAACATTTTCTAAGAGTTTGGAAAATTTCGAAATATTTGAAAAATTCAAGGATTTTGAAAATTTTTGAAAATTTCATAATATTTTCGAAATTTTCATAACTTCAGAAATTTATGGTTATTTTAGAACTTCAAAAATGTTTTGAAATTTTCGGAAACTTTGGTATTTTTTGGAAATTTTGAGAATTTTTTAAATTTTCGGAAGTTTTAGAAATTTCGAGAGTTTTGGAAATTTCGGAAATTTTCGGAAATTTTGATAATTTAAAAAATTTTCAGAATGTTGGAACTTTCCGGTAATTTTGAGAATTTTGGGAATTCCGGAAATTTTCGGAAATTTTAAGAATTTCGGAAATTTTCGGTAATTTTGAGAATTTCGTTGAGAATTTTTGAATTTTTCAGAAATTTCGAGAATTTAGGAAATTTTTGGAAATATTGAGAATTCTGTTAATTTTGCAGAATTTGTAGAGTTCATAAACATTTCTTAAAATGTCAAAATTTCTACACGGTTTGAAAATTTTCCAAAACTGGTGCGGAAATATTTCCAAAAACAGTGCGCAAAATAGCATTTTACGCACACTTATTCCGCACTGCTATACTATATCAATGAAAAATTCTCTAATGCGCCCACATTTCGTGCATGAAAAAGGGCCATCGTTATGCATGTGTGAAAAAAATGTAGTTTTCGACTGATCAGGCGACACCAGTTTACGTTGAATGAACAGACGTACTATAATATAGTGTAGTAATTATAGTCCTATTTGTATCATAAATGGTACATGTCCTAGTATCTTGTATTATTTGCAGGATTGTTTAATTGATTTTTTTTTAATTATTTTATGACTTGAAATATCAATGTCTGAACTTAGAATACATTTTCAGATTCTTCAATAATCTTGGAATTTTTAGGCACAATCAAAATTTTGCCGGATATTGGAATGCTTGGTGAATTACAAATTATAAGTGGTATTTTACACGTTTTCGAGCTTTTAAATTTCTCAGGTGACAAATTTTCGATTTAATCTTGTATCGGGGGTTGAAAAAGTTCCGGGCGCTGAATTTTCGGACAATTTGATTGGATCCAATAATTTCGAAAATTATTATCATTGTTTAAATCAGAGACTTGTGAATTTTCTACTCAAAGTTTCCGAATTTCCCAACGACAAAATACAAAATTCTCAGCATCAGCATCTTAACATTCTTATATCATCAGATCTGAAAATTTTTTATTCTTGATTCCAAGTTCTGCTTTGTTGAAATATTGTTTTATACTTTTTTGATTCTTGATCGTATTTCCGAAATTTTTGAGACGCTAACTTCTACATTATATAATTTTATTCTACGTTTAATTTCCAAACGTTCAAATTCAAATGTTCAAATACGAAGTATGAAATTTGAAGTAAAAAAATTCTTGAATTCCAAAATTTGTGTTTCAGTTGTCATGTCTTTTTTTTACTTTCTCGATTTTTCACAGTTTTAAATCTAAATTGTCGCATTTAGATGAAATCACGCATACTTAACCCTAACCTAAAAAACTACCGTACTGATTCGAGATTTTAAAAAAATCTTATCAAATTGTTGAGTAGTTAAAAAAAATAATCATGGCATAAGGTCGATTTTACAAAACTTTTATAATATTTTTATCATATATGCCATTTTCATAAAGTGATCTTATACAAACTTCATAAAAATATAATTGTATAAAAATTTCATGCAAATATTCATGTTTATAAATCTCGGATTTTCTAAAAATGTTTCATAAAATTTTCATAAAATCACTTTATAAAAATTACACATTTTATAAAAAATAAAATTTCATGAAAAATTTACGATTTGTATAAAAATTGTATGAAAACGAAAATTACTACGATAAAAACTCCCTTTTATCAGTTTGCACTGACGATTTCTCCAAGTTCACGAAAAGTTCAGTGAGAAATGAAAAAAACAACGAAAATACGAACGAAAGTAAATTATTATTGCAAATGACCGTTGTTCGTTACAATCTACAAATCCGCAGATTTTCGGCCTTGGCGAACAAAGTTTCGAACGTTCGTTGGCATTATCTACAACTAATGAATCATTTAAATTCAATGTAAACAATATAATTAATAACCGCTCTCTCGACTGAATCGCACGCAAGAAACACTCGCAATCGCTATCCAAAGGGAGATCTTTGCGAATACAAAAATAATACAATCGTCGCGTCGTTTTACACACGCGGTTTTTTTTTTATTTTTAATTATTAGCTTACCAAGTGCAAAATGTGGAACGAAGCCGGACAGATAATACAAAAAGTTGCTTAAAATCTACGACAAAGATTTATGAAAATGACGAGTTACACTTTTGATTATCAATTGTTCACCGGGTTTTGTTTTCCGATTTTTCCACAAAAAGTTGGAGAAAATTTTTCGATGTTGAAAATATATAATATATCCATATAATATATTTTTAATATAATAATAATCTATAGCGTGTCAATGCTCGAAGCGCAAGGGACGAACCAGCGCCGTAATGTGATGCCTCGGGGCCCCTGACATTATAACGACCTAAAAGAAACAAGGTCGTCAAATTTTTCATATCTTGGTTTTCTACTTTTTTTTGCAATTGTGTTGAGTGTGTGCTAGTGCGATTGGAATGGGTGCCACACGAAATGTCCCGAATCGCGCGAAAAACGTTTTCTTTCCAATTGGCCTTTGACGACCTTTTCCTTGGCGATCGTGTTAAATAGGGATGGGAAAATTGATAATATAGATCTTATTAGAGCCATATTATCAGATTTTTACGCTGATTTAAGATCATCAATTTTAACGGACGTGAAAATTGATTTTGGGAATTGAAACAATTTGGAATTGAAAATCTCGGATTAAAATACTAAAATTATAATTAAAAATTGATTTGCTCATAGTAAAAGTGTAGAAACTGAAATTTCAATTTTGGAATTTGGAATTCACTCGGAAATCAGAGTCAAGTTGGAACGAGAATCTCAATACAAACTTGGAATTTATATTTAAAATCTAATCAGTAGCAAAATTCGATACCGAGTCAGTTTTTACAAATTTCCCATCTCTAGTGAAGAAGGAAAAGTTGGCCCAGGCCCCGAGAGAAAATATGCATAAATTAGTAAAACAAAAAAAAAAAGAAAGAAAAACGTCTTTAGAGATTGCAAGTCACAGCCCATTGCTCCAAAGCGAATCGACGTCTCGTGAAATTCGGCAAGAAGAGAGAAAGGGCAGGAAAGGGATAACACGAAAGTGGTTCGTGAAAAAAGTAGGTACCCTACCAAAAAAACCATTAAAAACCTTTGAAAGCGATACAATTTGTTCCGTTTCCAATGGTTCTCTATAAATAGAATTTTTAAAGTCATCGAACCTTTAAAACCATTGAAACCCATTTAAAACCCCATTTACGTAATATGGAGAACCATTGGCAATGGGACAAATTTCATCGTTTTCAATCATTTTTAATACATTTTTCCAGCAGGGTACGATTCGTTAGTGGCAATTCACATAGTGATGAGTGCCAAATTACCGACGTTCATTGACTTAGTACAAAACCGTGATTTTCGAAAAAAAAAATTGTCAAATTCACCACCAAGATTAAATCTTACGAAAAAATTTATTCAATACCAACTGGAATTCTGAAATATAAAAATGTTGTGCACTTCTTCAACGTATGGCATACGACTATTATTCCACAATTCATAAAAAATTACAGTTTTTCCCAATGTTTTGCGTGTAAAAAATATGATCAACAATTTCACAAGTTCACTCTTTCCTCCACCAGTAAAGAAAAAAAAAAAAACGCTAAAAAACAAGCGAATAAATCAATCACTCTCTACACTCGAAACAATGGAAAAACTGACATTTTCCCTAGAACTTTAGAAAAATACTATTTTCCAAGACCCCCCTTAAGTACGAAAACGTTTGCGTTAAAAAAATATCCCTTTCGAGGCGCTTTGCTCCCGGCTTGTTGTTGCTGCACTTGGTCCGTCCCAGGATCGATCACAAGCGGTGGCAGCAACAGCAATAGCAGCAAAGGACTAGCTTAAATTCGCGCGATCGAGGCCTCGTGAGCAAGGCGGACTCGGCCGCTTTGCAGCGTGTTGTACACCGGTACATTGAAATTAATGATAAGGGGAGTGATGATAATTAATTAATTAATGTTTTAAAGAAAGGCTCGTGTAGTATCACAATCGCAATCGCATGCTTAAGTTGGGTTCAAATCTCAGTGTCCATGTACTTGGCGATCTCCGGATAAATGTCGGACATCTCGAAGGTGCTCGGGGCCGATGGCGAGGAGGGGTGGGTCGCGCGCACCAGCCGGCTCAGCTCCTCCAGCACTTGGTTGAACGTTATCGTGTTTAGGTTATGGCTCAGGAGGTTGATGACTATGAAGTCTCCCACCTGTAGGTCAAAAGAAAATTTGAATAAGGTTGATTTTCGCATCCCTTATCCCCCCCCCCCCCCCACACCCGTACATTTCGAAAAAACGGTTTACCTGGAAGTGCCTGATGATGGCGTTGATGCCCGAGGGGGTGCCGATGGTGAAGAGGCGCTTGATGATGGCGGCGCGCGTGTTGGGCATCAGTACGGCGGCTATGGTGTACAGGAAGGAACCCGCGCTGATGATCGCCAGTATGATGAACCAAAACCAGAGGAATATGTATATCTTCTCGTTGAGGATGTTGAGGGCAAGGATGCAGAGGGTGTCGATTTTTTGGATGGTACCGGAGGCGCCGAACTTGTGGAAGGTGCACTTGGTGACGCGGGGGAAGATCTTGATCATGGGATCGACGCGGTTCTCCTGGTCGATGTTGCTGAAGGTGAGGACGTCGGTGCCGTAGGTGAGGAAGGCGCCGCCGAGGAAGGAGTCGACGATGAAGATGTTGGCGAGGACGTTGAGGACGTTGAGGAGCTCGCAGAAGACGTAGCCCGCGGCGTAACCGTTGTGAAGGTGCATGGTGTCGTGGAGGTACGTGGCGAGGCGCTGCATCTTGGAGCGACGCTCCTGCTCGTTCTCGATCACGGCGCCCCGGAGGCCCTCGGAGATCATTCGGATCTTGCCCTCCTCCCATTGCTTCCACATCCAGTGGGGTGTGTAGAACAGGACGCCTTGGAAGAACAGGAAGAATGGCACCCATTGGTAGTACGAGTGGTACCTCTTCTCGCCCTGGTCGTTCGAGACACCCGGGTGCGCTACCTGGCTACCCACTTCCTTGTCGTAGCTCGCGGGCATTGAGAAAGTGTAGGTTATCCAGCAGAACGTGTTTATCACGTGGTTCGGCACGGCTCCGTCTACGATGCAGTTTATGGGATCGCCTGTTTTTTGGGACATAGATGTAGTAGGGTGTAGATTTGGTGGTGCAGTGTTGAAATTTATGGTTACTGAGTCAGGGGGTATGTGGGTTTGAATCCGAGCGGTGTCTGAGATTTTTCTTGTAACTCTGGATTTTATTATAAAGACTAGAGGGCTTCGGGTGCCATCCTTCCCCTAGTGATTCTAGTTTTTATAAAAACCTTAGAAAAAATTTTTATAACAATTTTTATGAGGTCGGTTTTATAAAAGTTTCATGAAATTTGCGTTTTTTTGTAAAGTGGTTTTATAGAAGTTTAAAAAAAAATTTTTTTGCAGGAAAATTTTTTTTCAATATTTTTAAAAATATGCTAAAATTTTTCTAACCTTTTTTGGATCATTTTGCTAATGTATATACCATTTTTTGTCAGTTTATGAATCTCCAGCTCAAATTTCGTTTCGAAAGAAATTAAAAAATTTTTTGGAGTCAGTGGGATTTCAACTTGTGATCTTTGCATCAGAAATCCGATAGTCAACTTTCTTGTCCATCAAATCTATGCAAATTTGGATGCTTATTTTCAATTTGAGTTGAAGAATTTACAAATCTTATAAAATCATATGTTTTTACGTTTTATAATTGCTAAAAAAACGTTACGAACATGCTTTCTTATTCCCTCGTGTGATAAAAACGTATCAAATATTAATATAAGATATATCAGGAAAGTTTTTTTTATAAAAATATGAAACTTTTCATAAAAATCGCTAAGTTTTTAGAAAAATAAAGGTTTCATAAGAAAATTTGGAGTTTTTCGATTATTTTTATAAAAAAACAGATGAATTGAATGAAAATGTTGACAGTTTTAGAAAAAATTTTTGTTATAAAAATCGAACATTTTATATAACTTTTATAAAATCGACCTTATACAAAAACGAACTTTTATAAATAATTGACTGATTTTATAGAAATTTGGCCTATTTTTATAAAAACTGCAACCACTAGGGCCATTCAGGTTTTCATGTATTT
>JAPYZK010003198.1:0-12472 GCA_030522785.1 Platygaster equestris | reverse complement strand
CATACTGTATGCATAGATTTGGATATCGGCGCTGTAATATACATGATATTCATAGACACGCCATAGTGTGTGCATTGGTTGCGTTCACTCAGGCTTACTTTCTCTATTACAGGCCAATGATGCATTTATCAAGGTGATACATAAATATCGTGGAATGGACATATTACGGTGACATGTCATCGCCAAGCAAATCGCATCAAGATAGACATGAACTGCGACCGAAAAAATGTATGTTATTACCGGAAGTCAAATGGAGGTGGAATTCATACAATATGGGGCAAAAATGGGCTTTCATTCTTCTAGCATCATTTCTTCGCCTCGAGAATCTGTCTAAATTTTAGCACTTGCATGTACTCCACGTGAATGGCGCGACTATGGAGTTTTTCTCTTTAGCTACGTTTGGTTTACTGGGATTTTCCGCAGTTTGCTTAAATTTATCAATATTTCCGGTAAATATGATGATTCGTAATTATATTTTTAATCTTTTACGATATCGAGTAATAATTGATATTATGCATCCGACATGAATTTGCTCTAAAAATGTGAATACTTATGGCTACGGGGCGATATAATCTTGAAATGCACTCTCAGAGTCTTTTTTTTTTTTGGAACCATCATATTCTAGTTTTGGAAGTACAACGTAAATATAACTATCAACGGTTCGTACTATCTTCTGAAGTTGACAGGCTCACACACGATAAGTGGAAAAAAAAACACACACAATAACCATATAGTTACCAAATTTGATTCGACGTTACCATTAATACAAATCGAATACAATGTTTGATCGGGAATTATATAGTCAACGTGTTCAATGTTAACCTTGACAAATTTTTCCATCGAAATTCGGAGTATTTAATTTTATCTGGGATCAATTCTTCTTTATTTATTCCTTGATTTCTGTCTTAAGATATTAGATATTTTCCATGACTTGACGTTTTTAATGAGAAATTCTCTCACTTCCTTGCACGATGGGACTAGCAAAATAAATAACCAGACGCCTTTTAGATCTTCAATCAAAATTACCCAGTCTCTGCAACGTGACAAATTTTCTTATTAAGGGCGGGCGTCAAAAAAAAAGACACGTGTGTTAGTGCGAAGATGAAAATAATAGACCATTTCATGTGAGGAAAAAAATCCTACGCATGCGCCATACAATACTAGAAACATAAGTACTATGGGAGAGAATAAGAAAGTGCGTGTGTTTTACAGATAAAACGAAAATATAGCCGCTACGATTGACAAATTTACTGAAGAACGGAGTCTGATGGATTTTTGAAAATTTGAAAGAAGTTCATGGAATCGAATTCTCAATTCGGAATCGGAATACACGGACTTTTTTCAAATATTATAAAATTCATAAGATTTCCTTTTTGAGTGGATTTGCCAATGGCGCTGACTTTATTTTCGTTTTGTCTGTGAAAAACATGCACTTGCCTATGCTCTCCCATAATATGTTGCCCGAACTTTTGGCACGCGCACAATTTCTTTTTCCTCACATTTAATGGTCTATTGAAGCCACTAGACATTTTGCATTTTGCCCACGTATTTGGGTGCATATTTTTCATTTTTTTCGTGCATATTAATGGGATAATAGTAGGTTTTTTTCGCGCACGTTTTCACCTTCTATGCTAATAAGTTATCGAATAACTTACAGAGTTTTTTGATAGGAAAACTGAAAAAGTGTCTAAGTTCCCTGAAAAACGTCGCCTCATGAGTCATTGAAAAAGATATATCAAAGCCTACGTCATAAGATGCCAACAATTTTGCCAAGTCCACCACGCGAATTTTTATGAAACTTTGAAGGTCATGACATTATAAGTAAGGAGCTCACAAGGTTTAGGAACAACTGTACGAGGGAAATTCACTTCTTTCTAAAATTCTAACCGATTTGAAAACACATTTTCAAATTGAAAAAAAAAATAACTCTTTCAAAAACATAGTTTCACGTCAAAAAATCAAGTAATCAAATCTTACTGCACGATTGTGTAAGATGACTGCTCTGGTATGAAATCCACGAGATCTGATACTTCAACTATTCCCATGATTAGCACAAGTTTTACGAGCGTCGTCCAACTATTTTTCTTCCCTTTGATTCCGGCTTTCTTGAGGTCTCTTTTCCGGAACACTATCAATTTCAGCAAGGTCAAAATAACGTAGAGAATATTCAGCGCATTGAGAACCGTTGGTAGCCCAATATTGGCAATGCATTCAGTTAAAAAGCCTGTGTAAGATTCAGTTCAATCAACAGAAATTAGAAGAATCTTATCGAAATATTCCTGTAATCTCATGAGGTCCAGAGTCCCACAAGATACAAGTCAAAACATAAAATGAAAGATAAAAAACCATCAAATCCAGGCCATTTTTTTATTGGAATTACGTAAGTGAATCATCATCTTACTCTCATTGTAAACCCAGCCATGCCAGGGTTTCCAGGGCAAACCATTGAAGTATAGTCCTATATAATACCCGAGGATGTGAATCGAGGGACCTATGCTCCCAAAAATGCAATAGACGACAAAAAGAGTTTTCTCTCGTAGTGGAAAAATAGTGAACCTAAACAAGAGGAGAAATCTCGTTTTAGATGCCTCAAATATCCCTAATACCGGTATGGGGAGCTGTAGATTTTAGCGAAACCCACCAAATCGCTCGCCAGACATCGAACGCGATGATGTGGAGCCAAAAATGCGTGACACTCCAGAAAAAAGTGCGTATATGCCCTGAAAAAGTTCTCAGTGATCAACCACAGTTAACTTTCCCCATAGATTAAACATACATGGACTGCACGTTCTTTGATAGTCGCGTTCAAACATGATTTCAATCTATCGACGTGAAGGGTGCGAATAAATAAGTACATATAGCCGCGATTTTCCCATGCTCCAATTACAGAGAAATTGATGTATTTTATTTCATGAAAATTGCTCTAGTATGCTGAATTAGCAGAATTAACTATCAGTAAAAAATCACCAATTGCAAGAATGATTTATACTCACCAATTGAATGAATTGAATGAGTGAATATCAAAGAATCAAACAAGTGAATCGCTACTTATGAATTGTAGTAGATATTTACTAATAAAATGAGTAATAATAATTTTGTTCCCCCAATTTTACTAATAATAATTGTATTCCAAATGCGGAACAAGATTCTGAAAAAATTTTCGAAACAAAATAGTATATTGTGCTACTAATGGAAGAAGGAGAAGACACCATGAGCGGGAAATTCTTGCACGAGCGTAGCGAGTGCAGTAACACGCGAGTGGAATATTCTCCGTCGACCAATAGTCACACGTTAGTACATTGTTGTGCAAGCTGGCATTGGTGATTTTGACGAAATGAAGGGTTCTGGCACGAGCCGAAGGCGAGTGCCGCAATCATTTCGTCAAAATCGACGAAATCACTCAGTCTGGTCTGGTTTCACAGACCAGACTGAGTACGGTTAGAGAACAGATTAGCTGTGCTGCAAGCAGCAGCTGTCACTTGCGCGCACAGAATGAGTCTGTTTGTAGCAGTAATCATTACTTTCATAGGCGTAATGGTTCTTGCTACGGCATTACGGTTATCAACAGGATTCAGTCTGGCTATGGCAGTCAGCGCTAACATGATGGACCGGTTTCAACTTTGAGAGTTGCCACAAAGTTGCCATGAAGTAAAAATAATAAATCGAAATTGACTGCCCGAGCTACGAGATCAGTCACTGAAAAATGTTGAGTACTCGTAATTATCAAAAAATAGCATGTAATAACATGATTATTGTTGAAATACGTGATAAATATGCACGTCCTAAAAAGTAATTAGTAATTGAATGATTAAGTCGAACGAAGAAACATTTATTATCGACGTTAGGCAATATTTCAAAAAATTTTTCAGGATTTCCAACATTTTTGGAATTTTTCAAATTGTGTAAAATTTCTAACATTTCCGATAATTTCGAAATTCCAAATTTTGAAAGTATTTAGAAAATCTCTTCAATCTCCGAAATTTTTAAATTTTCTGAACGTATTAACATGTATTGAAAATAGCTAAATTTTCGAAAATTGAATGATATCAAACATTTCTAAATTTTTTCACTTCCAAATTTTTCTTGATTTTGAAATATTTTTAAGTGTGTTAAAATTGCCGAAAATTTTAGAATTTCGGATGTCAACAAAAATTGGTTACTTGCCACAGTACTGCAAATTTTTCATCAATTTCGGAAATTTTCAAAAGTTGTAAAAAATCCCAAAGTCTATCTTCTGACCTCGCCTAGCAGAAACTTGGCAACTTTGTGGCAATTCATGCATGGGCAACTGTTATAGTTGCCGTAAAGTTGCCACCGATCTATCAGGGTAGGGAAACGCTTCATGAAAAAAGCGTATAGCGCAACCTGACTCATTCCGTGTTTAATTAAACACGGAATGAGTCAGGTTACGCTATACGCGTTTTTCATCACCACACTGAGTAAGGTTATAACCGGAGCTAGTGCTGCCATTTATTCTCCGTGTAAGAGGAGGCGCAATCCACGTGTGTGAAGTCTCTGACTTTCCCTTATGGGAATGCTTCTGATCTCGCCAAAGTCTGATGAGGATTTTCATAATTACACATCACAGCGAGTGTACGTAAATTGAAGAATCTTTTGGATAACTTGCAAGCCGTACAAAATCCAAAACAATTTCTCATTATCATTGCGATCATCATGCATATGAGGGCTCGTCGATAGTTGTTTTTCTTCTTCGGAAGCAGGCAGTAGATGGTAACCGTGTAAGCCAACAAAATTGAAGAAATCAACAGTGTAAACAGTCGCGGAAAATAATACCAATGGTAATCCGATTCGGGACTGTGAATATAATCACAGTAGACCTTTTGTGGGGCGTTTATCGGCGGGTCTGCCTCACAATATGACCTGTAGGTTTAAAAATTCGAGTTTCATTTCCTCATGCTTATACATTCTTCGCCAGTAGATTGTAATTTTGAATAGGTACACCAATTGTTTATTACCCGTCGTAAAAAAATGAACTATTCCAGTAGAAAATCAACATGAAATCGTAGGACAGTGTATCATAACCAGTGGCCAGCATATCTGACTCGTTTTCCGGGAATTTTTTTCCGTTAGCATCGCAATTATACGTGTTCGCCACCGTGTCGGGGCAATCCATCCAAAATGAAGGGCAACATCGGACGATGTGCTTCGTAGTTTCGGCCAACGCCCCCGAAATGAGGAATGCGTAGATAGATATGATCAAACACAGTTCAGTCATTGCTTTACCTGATGATCACAACTTTTAACTTCACTTTATAATGAAAATCGAACGAAAATGTAATTATGTGGAATTCTACCAAACCCCCCCCCCCCTGGATTTCAGTGATTTCACGTAAATTATTGTCTAGTGCGTACCCTCCATACACCGCCGCTTTTAAAATGAGGAGTCACCTCACTTTTGAATGATGTACCAAAAACTTACGGGAGTCTTAGTTTTTCATGACGACTTTCTGTTTGTTGCAGAATTTGATGAGTTGGTGAATCCAAAAATAAGACAGAAGGTAAATTCGGGATAGACTATTGGATTGAGAATACCTCGCTCTGATGAGCTAGTGAACAATTGTATTGTTTACATGAATAGATTATCTTCTGATATAATTTATTGATTCTACGCAAACACAACACGTGAATCTAGTTATCAGATGCGATCGACTTCAATAGTATGCTGAACTACATGTTTTATCGCTCTAGTTCTAATGAGAAAGTTATGTTCTGTAATAGTCCATATTTTTTGGAATCATTTGTCTTTAGATTTCATTTGAGGATAAGCTATTATAAAAAAAAAAATGGAATGTCTTTCATCTAGAAGTTTGATGGTAACTCCGGAAAAAGTCAGAGTTACCCTGAAGAATTCAGAGTTTGACAATTTTCCCTTATCGCAACTATTGATAAGGGATAATTTATCGTATGGATCAGTGTATATCATATCAGGTGAGCAGACTTCACCCTCGAGCCAAAATGTCCCAACTGTTAAGGATGCACCTCCTAATTCGAAAAAGGCTTTCGATGTTGGAGTAAACTACTTCGAACTTGATAGTGCGTTCTTCAAATTTGAGTTAGATTTCCTTGAAGTTTTCTTATTAGGTTCTTAAAAAATCGTAGGATCGTCTAATAGGTCGTTCGCAAAGTTTAAATTTTCCCCAGAAGACTTATGAGATTATTCCAAAAAACCTATCAACTAAACATTTCTCGTAAAATCATAGGAACATGGAAACTCACGAGATCACTTGATAAGTTATTAAAAAATTCAAAATTAGCGAAGAACACAACTAGGATAACTTCCTAAGTTTTCATGAAACTTATATAAGCTGGTGTAAAGTTTCTTATAAGAAACGAAGACCCATTATCATTCATTATTCAATCGGGTCATTCAAAAATTGCCTAACTGTCTCCCAACATTTCAGGCATATGACGGAATAGTGAAATAACCCGTGAAAAAAAAGGCATGCATGCAACATGCCCCATAGGAAAACGTCCCATTCGATTTCCATTCAAAATTACCATTGAGTTATGACCAATGGTTTTTTGGCCTATGGAAATTTTTGCCATTCAGAATTTCTATTAGTTTTCCATTCTATTGCCATTGAATTTCCCTTCAATGTACTATTATATACACTATTCACATCTGCTACTGGAAAATTGATGGAAAAAAATGTCCATTCATGAGGTCAATGGAAAAACATTTTCCATTTGCATCTGCCAATGGTAAATGAATGAAAAAAATTTTTGATTCAAAATTTCAATGGAAAAACATTTTTCCATTCACATCCGCTAATGAAGCATCAATGGAAACGAATTGTCCATTAAGTTTCCATTGAGCTTCAATGGAAATTCAATGGAACGTTTTGCTACGTTTTCTTACATGCGATGCCAGTGATTTTTGCACATGCACAAATAATTTGTTTCACACTTGAATTTTGTCAATTTCGGTGATGAAACAATGTTCGTCTAATAGTATGAATGACATTTTATGTTTAAGAAGAGGAAACAAATTCGCTACTCAACGCGATCGATCTTCAGTCGCCTCAGTGACAGCCCGAGTCTCATTAATGAAGGCCAAGCATCAACATTATCGCGTAAAAAAGCTACATGTTAAGAACAATTTTGTAAGGGGATTTGAAAAAGGTCAAATGTGCAAAATCGAGAACTTGTTACGATTTTCCCTATCAGGATACATGAATTGATGGATGAATGGATGTCTAAAATCATATATCTTCATGATTAGAAAATTTTGAAACTTCTGAAATTTTGGAACCTATTAATTCTTTCATATTTCAAAGAACTGGAAAGATTTCAAGCTTCTGAGATTTTAATTCATGAACCCATCATATAATTTGTCTGTAGCCTACAGGGATGTGATAGGGCCCTCATAGCCATGTGGAGGACCGTTAGTGGCTCTATAGTACGTATTTTCACTGAGGTGATACTGTCAATAAATATTGAAGGAATAGTGGCTTATTTGAAATAACTTGCTTGATTTGCTTCAAGTTCTAAAGTATGATGACAAATGATATAAAAAAATTTCTCACAAAATTTTGACGCGATTCACTATCTCAAACGTGAAATATCTCAAGAAACTCTTTCATTGGCTTTTGGGAGTAGCAAAATTTTCTTCGATAAAACGAAAAATAACTGACAGAAAATTTGAAAAACATGGAGACAATTTATTAATTGTTACTCTACTGTGCCGAGTTTCAGGATAATTGTTCACTCATTTATACTATAAAAATATTTTTACACATTTTTCATCACGTTTACACTGGCCTACGCCACTTACACCACTTGTATACGCTGGACTTCACTAAATAATGGTGTCGCCGCCAACTTCACGTCGTTCAAATCGACTACTACTACCTTAACACTATCCATGACAACCCTACTTAACACCGTTCATATTACTCAGCAACACTGTAGACCACTATTCAGCACTATCTGAGGCAACGAACGGAGTTAAAAAGTCTTCAATAGTATTTAAAGCTCCTAAAACATGCCATTGATATAACCGAACACGATTTATTCAAAAATGATAGAACAAAATAGAACAAGTATTGATTTTCCAGCTCATATCGATGCCTGGAAATTATTATACACTGTCATTTTCTATAAAGACGTTTCTTCATAAAGAGCTGGTGAACAACCTTCAGGCAATTCTTCTCGGCGAATTCGCACGTTCTGTTGTCTCCAAGACATCAGGAGGATAATATCACGATACCATCGTCTCTCCAGGTTTCTCACTTCCTGACACAATGGAACCAGAACGATGAATAATAACGTCCCGTTGAGATCATTAATAATGTCAATCGGTATCCTGAAACATTATTTTTCATCACTTTAATCTCAAAGTTGTTACTTCAAAATTATTTTTCGTTTCGTCGTGATAAAAAACTATCCCGAGTCGAAAAATTTAGTGAGGATTTTAAGTATAAATTGAGCATACGAAAATGATGAGTGGACCGATGGATTTTCATGCTTTTTCGTGTCCTCATTTTGTATGTACGTAAAATGCTTCTCATTGCCGCTTTCGGCACTTTGAGAACAAAATGAGTATAAAAAATCCTCTAAAAGTCCTCAAAATACTCTCGATTTCCAACTATGCTGCACTCAATTTGTCTAATACTAGCTAACCTACCTAACGACTACGCTACGAACTAAAATACAATGACTAACAATGCAAAAGAATGAGTCATCCAAGACGGTCCAATGTATGTAGATATCAGAGGGATGCATAATTATCTTTCTATTCATATCACATTAAACCAAAATTGTTACCAAGTGTAATGTTACCAATAATTTTGTTACACTGAGAAAAATTTGAAGTTTTGGAATTAGAATTTCTAAAAAAACTTTCATATTTGAAATTTACTTTTTTTATGATTCAGAATGCTTCAGTTCAAAGGCTTCCGAACTGGAATTAATTGATTTCGGAATTGCAAACTTTGTATGTTTTCAAATTTGTATCTAGAGTCTGTGTAAAATTAACTTGAAAAATATGAGCATTGTGAATGTTTTAATCTGAACTACTTCGAAATTTGCAGGTTCAAACTTGGATTTCCTGGATTGAAAATATTCGTAATTTCCCTACATAAAAATTGTGTATTGTTTAAATATAAATTTCATGTTTCGTGAATCAAAAATGTTCACACCTCAACATTCCCATCGACTTCTTCAGATTCACGTGAATTCCTATGAAGTTCTATCAACCCTCATAGATTTACTTTAGTGTTTCTAGTGAAAAAAAAAACCTCATAGCATTACTGCATAATGTTTATTGAAAATTGAACATTTTATGCGGTCGATTTTATAAAACTTTCGTGACATTTCTATAAAATGAGCGATTTTTATAAAGTTATGTTATAAAAATTTAATGAAAACAATTTCTTCATAAATCTTGTATTTATTTGAAGAAAATTTTTGATTAAAACTGCACATTTTATTGGAAAATTGAATTTTATAAAAATTTGTGATTTTTCAAAGTTTTTTTAAAACCAAAATCACCAGGGTCCATATAGATTCGCATTGATTTCAATTAATTTACATGGGTTCCCATCAATTCTCATAGTTTTCTTTATATTCCTATCGATTTCCATGAACTCCTCTTAATGACTATCGATTTCAATAGATTCACCTTAAGTCCCATCGATTCCCATCCATTCATAACAAATCCCATAAATTTCCATAGATTCTCATAGATTTTCGTCAATTCCTGTAGTATCCCATTAATTTATATCAAACTTAACCCCCTCTTATCGATTCCTACGAATATTTATCAATTCCCCTCGACTTCTACCAGTTTACATCAATTTTTGTAGATTTCTATCGAGTTCTATGTATTTTTATCAATTTTCACGAATTCTTATAAACTCTCATCTCTTCAAAAAAATTTCTTTGACATCAATTATTCTTATTGATTTCCATCGATTTCCCTCAAATCCCATAACTCTCCACGGCGTTGAGAAAAAAGTATTTCTGATTCTTGAACACTAGATGATTATCAGAAAGATGCAGTGGCGTAGATGAGGAGACACAAGTTGGGGAATGAAGAGATCGACCTTTTACCTCCCTATGGGTACGACAAATATAGGAGAACGATATGGAAGGCGGCCCCTGTACACACCTCAAGGCTATAAACGGCTGTTTATTTTCTTGGTGTTTTGAAATAATATAGCATGAATGAAAAATAACATGGAAAAATGTAAATATCCATCTAAAGTTTACTCAACGTACCAATACTCAGAAGTCTCTTTTCTCCGGAAGAACAACAGCAGGTTTAATATCCGAGTAGTTCCCATGAACACCATGAGTTTCACAAACATAGAAAATTTGTATTTTCTCTTGATCCCGGCATTTTCTATTTCCCTTTGGTGTTTAATATACAATTGGATTATTGTCAGGACGAAAAAAATGAGGTTCAGCGTGTACATGAATACAGATGGACCCAGTAAAAATGCCCATTCAGCTTCTACGTCTGGAAAGAGATAGATCGATAATTTTTCCTAGTGAAGATATATTATACTGTAGGCCACTACCTATATATAGGATTCCTATACCAATGTGGAACCTATAGAGGAGAGTGGGGATATCGATCACAGGGCTACTTCGGTCACTAACGTTTTTCTTTTATTGAGTAGATGCTTCAGAGTCGAATTGCAGTCAAAAGTTAGTTCTAGTTAGATGATTTATCTGGACATATGGAAACAAAGGTTCGCGGGTTTTTGTTTTTATTCTTATCATGACATAATGTAAATAGCCTTTTAAACTGTCAACATTGTCGCATGGAATTCATTCTCGGAAAACGTTTTTATTTACGGCAACCGTTTCTTGAATAAACCAATATTAGTTATCTCGTAAAAACATACATTCCTCATTAATTCTACGGTATTCTATTTGTGAGAAATAGCTATTTGTTTGTTTAGGTGCTGAAGTAAGCCGTTCTTACACTGGGGGATATCCCTCTGTTTTTTACTTTCCCCAGGCGTGAAACGGCTTTTTAGCTCCAAGATAAACATTTAGTTTTCTGTATCGAAATCGTTCAAAGTGCGTCAATTAGTGTATGCGGGTCAATTCAAAAATTTTGCTTTGTGAGCGGTGAAGATGTCGGCGGAACAAAATCTGATTGCATGGCGCAGGGGCAGGGCCGGATTAAGGTTGGTGGCGGCCCTGAGGCCAGTTGATGGTGAGGGCCCCTTACAATGAAGGTAAAAAGTTGGTTGCACAAAAATGTATGCAGAGTCATTATTGAATGACTTCACTTTTCAAAATTGTAAGTCAATAAAAAATTGTTCACCACATATTTTTACCTTTTTAGAATTCAACTCTCCACGAAAATATTGTTCATCTAATGAGTAATCCAACTGTTTTCAAGTTCCATCAAGTAAGGGGCTTTTTCCTCCGCATCTCAAATTTTCCCTCGCGTCTTAAAAATAGGTTTTTGCACGCAAAAAACATTGGTTATTCACATCTGGAAACTTGAATCTACCTGGAGATCCGGAAAACGTACGATGTCGAATTAGACGATAATACGAATGACAAAAATAATAATTAATCTGAGTCTATGAATACAATAAATCGCATTTGTTTACCTCCAACATAACCTTAGTTCTCGATTTGACGGACGTGAGAAAATGTATTCAAATGTGTACAACTGTCGCACTCACTGGATCACAATAGACGAAGCTGTCATTCACATCACACATACACTACGTATGCAAGTATAGTATGCAACATAATATGAGCTAGCTGAGCTGGTTTTATTACGACATATACATATACACTAAAATACACATCGAGAATCCACACAAGAATCTGGGCTTCCAACAAAATAGAGGAAAAATCCCTCATTCCAAAGTAGTATCGCTTTCCACGGAAGAATCGATTAGTATCGAAAATTTCTATAAGTATTCTATTGAGTACGCGATTCGATATTGGGATTTTATTGGATACATTTTTTTAAATTTCTAACACGGATTAAAACTCGGGCCCCCAAGTGGTGGGCCCCCAAGTGGTGGGGGCCCGAGGCCAGTGGCCTCACTGGCCTCATGGTTAATCCGGCCCTGCGCAGGGGTTACGTGACCATGGTAAAACAAACCCTGTCTGGGGATCTTTCCACCGTGGTACGCGCCGAAACAGGGTTTTTTACCACGGCGACGTGACCTCTGCGTCACGCGATCGGGTTTTGGTGCGTTGACAGCTTCAGCGCTCACAAAGTGAAATTTTTGCATTGGCGCGCATGCACTAAATCACGCGCTTTTAATGGTTGAGATATATGTGTTCTGTTTTTTACAGCATTTTCAATTTTGTCCGAACTTGTGCGGACAATTCAGATCAACGTATAAATTTAGTTCATGTCATATTATACTTGTAATGTGTCATATCTGTTCTCATGCCAAAAAATCATAAAAACTGACACCTAGGTGTCAGTTTTTGATAAGCTCATCGATTTGAAGACGCATGGACA
>JAPYZK010003197.1:0-12472 GCA_030522785.1 Platygaster equestris | reverse complement strand
GAGTAATAAATGAATAATGCGTTTCCTGCTCCGTCACAATAAAACCCGCTCATGCCAGACTCGAGCGAATGAAAATAGAGAATTTCCAATTCGACGCCGCTGACACACTTTTTGCCCAATTTCATCCTTTTGTAAATAGCTCGATTCGATCGCGATTCCTGGACAACAAAAACGTTGGGAAACGCTGAAAGTTTGGAACGAGTGTCAAATATGTCCACGCTCTATCGTAATCACGCGCGGACCGCAAGAAATATGACGGCGGAAGGATTTATTTGGCGACCAACTTTCGCGACGTGCTTTTTAAATCGAACGATGAAGATCGGAAGTAGCTCACTGGCGACTCGTTTTTCAATGAATATTTTTTTTTATAATTCTGAAAAATTTGTGTTAAAAGTACATTTTTTTTAACTCGTGAAAAATTTGTTTCTCTCTGATTAAAACTGACAGTTAAAATTATGACGGGTCATTACACGTTAAATAAATTTTTTACGTAACAATGATTTTCATTAGAGGTCATAATGCATTCCTAGTTTGAATTCCCCCGCGCCAACAACTTTGGGGAATGAATAGTAAAATATGCAGTGTCTCTTATGTACTAGGGTCCATTACACTTTTCACGAGGATAAAATCCGATCACGGCGAAATCAATTCCGGCTTGTGTACGTCGTTGCCCTTGGGAGTTGTGACGAATTTCTGTCCCCCGAATGAAATTATAATCTGGTTACCACAACTACTCTCTTGGTGCAAGATAAAATAGTTTTCCGCAATCGATGATGCGTCGAGGGGGCGAAGAATATCACTGGGTTAGGAGGGTACTTTATTGAATTCCTTGTTATTTTGGTGGAAGTGTTGCTTTTCTGCACGGAAAGTGACAATTGATCGAAATCAAATTGGTTTCTGTTTGATCCAAAGTCATGATGAATCTATCGAAAATTCTTAAATTTGATAGAAGTTTTGCAATTTTCGGAATATCCGATTTCTTTCAAATCAATCTGTATTCTCGAAGATATGTCAAAAATCGACAGTTTTTCCAAAATTGTAGATAGTTTTCTTTCGAATGCATGTTTTTCACTCGCAGTTTCAGAATTTTTGATGAATTTTAACCCAGTTTTAACATGTCCCTTACTCATCTGGTATTTTGATTTTTTTAACCCTCTGATCCAATTGCTAAAAGTGTCCATCAATTTTTATTTACGACATTGATGAATGACCGCATCAATCTGCAAATATCAATTAGTGTAAAAGCGCATATGTCAGTTGTAAGTAGATAGAGCATGTAGAAGCTCGTCTAGTTTTGCACCTCCATCAAGTTGAATATTATCAGACGACAATGAATAAATTCCCAAAGGGCTGATGGAAAATTCATTCGCGACGACCCGACCCTTTTTCATTGATACTTTGACAAAAGGCGCGGGAAAACTTCTCGATCAAATCAAAATCCATAATCCTCGGTACGCTTCACTTGTAACTCGGGTAATCAGAATTATCCGATTATCCTTTGATTGATAGGGCGCAGGGCGTTCGACGTCAGGACGATCCATCATAGTTTATGTGATTTTTCTAATGAGCGATGTGTTATTGCGTCAAGGGAGGGTTTTGTGGGTGTGTTATTTCGTCGAAATTTTAGAGGATTTATTTCAATTTGGAATAATTTGTATCTTATGATAGAAAAAATGCGTCTATCATTCGTTTTTGGCGTGAATTCTTATTTTCTGGTATTATTGTGTCATTCGAGAATTGTTATGATATGGAAATGAGTGAGGTAGAGCGGTTTAAAAATAGTCAAATTGTATTCTTGCATACAGAATCTTATCACTAGCGAGATATTTATCACACAAAAAACGCGAGAATAAAAAAACATCAAGTTTTTTTTGGAAGACAATGATTGCAAACATTACGCTAAAAAATTTACGACAGTGTCTGATAAAAACGGTATTGAAAAAACAGTAGAATATTCGACAATGTCCTGAATTTTTGCGTTTGGAAAAATTTACTGTTTGTTCCTTACGGAAATTCCCTTCAACTTGAGGGTTAACTCTCAACTTGCGGGTTAACCCTCAACTTCTAGGCTCAACCCTCAACTTGGGGAATATAAGTGTCTTATTAGATTCTTACGAGTAAATTATAAGATTATGATAAGGTCAAACTTATGAGAACCTTGAAAAATTCTTATAAGTGTCTTATAAGATTTTCACAAGTGTCTTATAAGTTGTTGATGAGGTCAAACTTATGAAAGACTTATGAAATTATTATAAAATATATAAGTATCTTATTAGTATCTCCTGTGATTCCTATATTATTGTTATAAGTGTCTTATAAGGCTATTATGAATATCTTATAAGATTTCGATAAGATTCAACTTATGAGCAACTTATCATATTCTTATAAGTGTCTCACCAGATTACAATAATATTCTTATGTTTCTCATAAGATTCTTACGAGTACCTTGAAGAATTTCGATAATGTCGAAGTTATAAAATTGTTATAAGTGTTTTATGAGATTCTTACGAGTATCTTATAAGATTTTGATAAGCTCGAGCTTGTGAAAGTCTTATAAAATTTTTATAAGTATCTCTTAAGGTTCCTACATTATCCTTACAGGTGTCTTATAAGGCTCTTACGTGCATTTTATAAGAATTTGATGTGGTCTAAACTATAAGAAACTTCAGGCTTAACCTCGAAATTAGAGGGTTAACTCTAAAGTCGAGTGGTCGAAATGACCCTTAAGTTGAGGGTAATAATTTCTGCAAGGGGTTCATTATACCAAGAAAAACTTTTTCCGGCTACCAAACTGAGTATCACAAATTTCAAGAGCATCCTATAATACCCCGATCAATTTCTCTTTTTACATCGTATTTTTCCTCGTCTCAGACTTTACGTAATATATCTATACACACGCAGGTCGTGCAATTATGCGCTCGTGCCGTAAATCACGATGATTAAATTCTCAATCAAACAGGTTTCGGTATTCCCCTAACTCGCATTCGCGCGCGCTAATTTCCATTGCACTCGTTTTATACGGTTGTCTTTTAACAATAAGGCAATTTAGAATTTTCATTTATCATATGAAGGAAGTGAATAATATTGTTGATGTAAAGTTTAAAGTTCGAAGGGAGAATTTGTTCTTAGGTACATAATATGATTTGTTTATCTCAGTCCTCGAAGTTCGAGCATCATTGAAAATTTGGGTACCTGAGTTCTTGGGAATGATGATCATTTCCCATAATTTTTTCATCGCAATTATTCACAATTGTAGATTATGCAGCCACGGAACGGGATGAAATTGTTTTTTCAATACGAAATAGCACCATATTTCCATGTTGGAAAGGGAATTGAAATATTGAAAAATCAGCATCATCCAAAATTTTTTTACTCGAGTTTTTAGGAATGATGCTTATTTTATATAATTTCTGCATCGCAATTTTTTACAATCCTCGATTCTGCACTCACAAAACTGCGTTTAATCGTATTTTTCATATAAAATAGCACTATATTTCCATTTCAAGAAGAGAGTCGAAATCATCAAAAATCAGCATCATTGAAAATGTCTGAAGTCGACTTTTGAAGAATGATGCTCATTTCTCATAATTTCTGCATCCCAGTTTCTCACAATCCTCGATTCTCCACTCACGAAACTGCATAAAATTGTCCTTTTCATACAAAATAGCACTATATTTCCATTTCAAAAAGAAAATCGAAACCATCCAAGCGCAACGTAAACGCAATTTCATCCCGGTGTCTACGCTTCCGCGCAGAAAACTCTCCTTTTGACGTTCTCACGAAAATGCCGGTCTCCCAATAAAGTTAACAACCACAGCGCCGGTTGGGTAACCCGGCAAACTTTCAGGACGATCAGTCTGTTCATGCAAGCCAATATCGACCCGAAAAGCCAAGGCGAGCCCATCAAAAGATACAGCTTCAGGAAAAGAAAATAATTCTTTCTCAATTGGTTTTTCTGATTTTTCGTTGCCAACTCCGTGCTCCGGCAGATCCTCACGATCTTGTAACTCGTGAACACGAACAATACGTTGTTCAAGAAAAGGGTGATTGCGGGCACCAAAAAAAAGTACAGATTCACAATGGGTCTGGGCCCATTTCTGTACTCGTTGTAGCCAGCCCTCAACACGAAATCTTTTGGTATTTTCGTGAAAAATTCGAAAAAAGCCGCCATTATTGTGGGAAGAGAGGCTCCCCCCCACGTGAATAAACTGTAGATAAGGAGTTTTTGATTTTCCTCGTCTCGATCGACTTTTTGAGGAAAAAGTGGCGTCCAGCGGAATCGTGTAATCACCATCGTCATGTGCACGCAAATGATGTTGAGCCAGAAAACCGTTGAAAGTGTAAAATACTGAAGCACTAGCCACATTAAACTTAAAAAAGTGTCGTTTACGTCGTACTCTTGAATATCACAGAAGCCCAAGAAACTCAGGACGAATCCCATGATCATCAGTGACACGTAATGACGAAGCACTGCTCGGTTGTAGAGACTTTTACCAAGTTCTGGCATTGAGCAGTACAAAATGACGATAATCATGCACAGAAGGACATGGGCAATGTTGATTGACATGTAAGTCTGCGCACCCCACATTATCATAGTTTTCGTCTTCTGAGTGGTCACACAAGCAGACGAAATTCGGGTTATTATGTCGATGTTTGGTGTTTTGGTTGATGAGTTCGAACATTCTTTGTCACACTTGACGAATTCGTAATTTGTTACGTCGTTTAGACACTTTTGCAAGGACGTGATGTTGTAGCCGAAGTAACAACACGCGTTTCGGAATAATTCGATGTTGATTTTCTGCTCCATTTTGAACCTCACATTTTTCGAGAGTTGATGGGGCAGAGACACTTTTTTGATGCGCGTGCTAATATTTTCTTCGATAGACTGACATTTTTCCTCTGGCGCATCAGGGAATTACCAGTTATTGATCACGTAATTGCTATCGCGAGATCACAGCGTTCGTTTTATTACTCCTTCGAGGAATGACAACGTTTCGGAAAAGTTCGCACTTTCAAAAAATATATCTTTCAGAAAAATTGTGAGGAATTCCTTGATTTGTCGAAGATCGTTGAACTTCCTTTTTTCATTGGCTGATCGAGGTTAGTTGGGATAAAAATGCGTATCTCATTCTTGATACGTGAATGCTTAATGAGCGGTTGTTGTGTCAATGAGTCATGGATGCTTGGACACTTCTGAACGTGTGAGTGCGGAAAATGACTAGAAAATGCGAGTTTCTTGGAAAATGGAGTGAGTAGGATCGTTCGACTCCGAGCAATGAGATAAACGTGCTTTTATCCGGCAGGTTGATTGCTTCGGTTTGTTGTTGGTACAGTGTACTGTTTTTTTTTTTTTAATGAAAGTGTGAAGTGGTTTTCTGTGGTTTTAAACGGTGGGAGAAGGTAATGATAGTTAATGACAATCACGAGTGACGGATCCAGTGGGGATTTTGAGGAGTTCAAACCCCTCCTGAGAGTTCAAATTTCACATTGTAATCCTGAATTCTAACAAAATTGAAAATTTGTAGTTCAGAATAGCGATGAGAACTTTCAACCAAAGTTCGAAATTTGGATTGAAAATGTCAAATTCGTAGTCTCAGCTTCAAAATTATGAGTTTACATTTCAGATTCAGAATTCGAAGTTGAAGGTTTGAATTCCGAATTTAATGATGTAATTTGGAATTAAGAGTTTAATGTTTGAATTCAAAGTTTTAAGTTCAAGTTCTCAATATAAAGTTTTCAATAGTATTCAGAACCTGAAATTCGAAGTTGAAAGTTCTAACTTGACATGTAAAGTTTGACATTTAAATTTGATATTTGAAGTCCATATTGTAAGTTCACACGTAAAATTCGAAGTTCCGAGTTTCGAGTTCAAATGTAAGTTTGAGGGTTGAGGTTCAAATTTGGAGTTCATATTTTGGAGTTCAAGTTTAAACGTGAAATTTGTACTCAATGTTTGAAGTTTGTATTCGAAATTCAGGTTCAAATTGGGAATCTGGAGTTCAGAGAGGAAATTCAAATTTCAAGGTCAGAGTGTGATGTTTGAACGTCTAATTTGGTGTCTCAGGCTAGAATTGGGAGTTTGGAGTTCAAATTCAATATTGGAGGTTTATGTTCGAAGTTTATAGTTGGAATCCAAAGTTTGGTGTTCCAAGTATAAATGCCAAGTTTGAAGTTTAAAGTTCAAGTTTCCAGTTTGAAATTTAGAGTAACATTCCAAAGTTCGAAGTCCAAAGTTAATGTTGAAGTATAAGGTTCGAAGTTCATACTCAAAGTTTGAGGTTGAAATTCGAAATTTAACCTTCATATCAGAGATCTGTAGTAATAAAAATGTAAGGTCGAAGCTTAAAGTAAAAGTTTGCACTTCAAAATCGAAGTTTCAAGTTCAAAATTCATAATCATTCAAAAGTTCAATCATCCTCAAAAGTGTTTCTAGAAAATGATGCTCGACGATATCAATCGAACAAATCTGACGGCGACACCGGACACATGTCCAGATACCTGCGACAGCGTCTTGACCCCTCTCCAATTTTGGGGCGCCAACATTGTGATCTTCGCCAATTTCATCTACATATTCCCATACCTTTTTGTCATCGTTCTCTACTTTTTCGTCGCCGAGTTGCGCAAACGCGTTTACGACCGCGCGGTCATGCTGTTTTGCTGCACGCAAGTGGGGATAAGCTGTGTACTCTGTATCATGGTATACAATAATATGCATAGGATATAAACGAATGTCACGAATTTAATGGAAAATTCACACAGGGAAAACAGTATGGTTGCCTTAACCATATGGATAGTATCATTTGCGCAAACAATGTCTGTGGTTTGTACAACTATCTCTATGGTTGGTATGACCATATTGATGTTTATAAGAACCATATTTATGATTTGTACGACCATACCTATGGTTGTACCAACCACAGTCATGGTTGGCGCAAATGTTACTATTCATATGGTTGAGGCAACCATACCGTTTTTTCCGTGCGATAATAAAATGTAGTTTAGCAGTTGAATCGTAGAGTTTTGAAGAAAAAGTGCGATTGAAGGGTGGCTCTAAATTCACGTAACCTCACTTTTCTCATCCAGGCGTATTTCCTTCTGTGCCACAAACCCCTATCGGCCCTTTCGTACGCTCTGTTCGGTCTGTCGCTCATGTTCCTGACCGTGTCCGCCATGTTGTGGCAACTAATCATCTGCTTCGACATGACCGTGACGATCACGCGTTTTCAATGGACACCGCCTACCAACACCAAACACAGGGACAAGGACAACAAATTTTTCGTGTACTCCGCTTGTGTCTGGGGCGGAACCGTTTTGCCGACCGCGTTTGCCGGCGTCATCGAACTCTCGCCCTTTGTCCCCAAAAACTGGATCATCAGACCGCATTTCGATGATTTCGACCGAGTCAATTTAGCGGTCATCATCTACGTCACTGGAATTCCGATAATCGTGTGCCTCGTGAACAATGTATTGTTTTTTTACACGACGTATTACATCGTTTCTGTAAAACGCGGGACGAATGCGCGTAAGAGAACGCAGGATAAGAACTTAATGAGGAATTATTTTTTCTTTTTGAGGTTATATGTGTTGATGGACGCGCCTTGGATTACTGGCGCTTTGGGGAGTATTTTTCCTGAGTTGTGGGTGCTTAAGTTTGTGAGGATGTTCCATCCGATCGCTTTGCTTTTTGCTATGTTGCCTAGGAGGACTTTTTTGTTTGTGAGTCGGTGGTGGAGAAGAGGGTTTGGATCGGGGAACAGGATTCGTGATGGGGTTGATGTATGAGATTACGTGTGAAGAATGGTGACAGTTATATAAATACGCAATTTGTGGAATTTTTTGAATGATTCAAAATGATGAACAGTACGTAAAAACTCAGAAACGGATCAAATCATCATGGAATCTGATGATTCGTAATTTATTATTCATAGATATAAGGAAGATTTTCTCCCCTTTTGTAAATTCGTCACTGTCTCAAGTCATAAACGTCGAGTTTTTTGTTGTTGACGTTTTCCTTGAGAATTGTCTGTGGTAAGTGTCGTTCAAAGGACACTCGAGAATACGTAGTATTTATTTTTTGCACCCCTCATAGACTTCTATTGTTGATAATTGTAATCATTATTGAATTCAGACGAATTAAAAAACTCGAGAATTGATCATCATTTTGTTTCAGACGAATTGAAAAATTGAATTTTGAGTGTCTCCATCACTAGTCTATTTTCGTAAGAATCGTATCTATTTCGATCAAAGATCTTCTTCAGATAACAAATGAAATATACTTGTGATAACATTTCTGGAAAGCATTTGAATGTTATTGCAATTTCTGGAATTGATTGTTTTACGATTTTTTTTTACACCTTGTGCATACAATCCGCGTCGGGTATGTAAATAAACATCGGCGCGGAGTTGAGATTCTTATGCAAGATATTCGAACGTGTGCAATTTGCATTGTAAATGATACGATCGAGTTCGAGGAATCAGCCGAAAGAAATGAATTGTCGTACGGAGAAATTACTTTTTATGGAGCATTAATAAGAGTTGGTGTGTTCACGTGTGCACTTTTGATGGAGATAAGTACTGATTAGGTGGGGATAATCTATCTATGACAATGGATTGATGTGAATGTAGAACATGGAAGAAACTATGATGCATTGCTTGTATTACTCGAATTCATTCGTGTTGAATTGTGAAATCTTTTGTACATTTTTGGGAGTTTTCGGAATATATTGAATGTTTCGACAAGCGTTGGAAAATTTACTCTAAATCTTTTGATTTTGGAACATTTACACACACTCACAACACTGGATTATTCTAGAGGATCGAAAATTTGTTCGACGTCATAAAATGCTACCAAAAATTTATACACGTATTAATTATGTAGGTGATAAATTTATGTGGGAATTCAAGAAGCTATTTTGACAGTGGATGTTAAAATCTACATTGATTGGTTCAAAAATTTAAAATCGAATATATACTTTGCCTCTCGAACAATTCGATTTTTTTTTATTAAGTTATGGCCTATTTTACGCCCTTGTTATACGATGATCTATCATGTCCATCAAATCATCATCGAATTCGATGTAAGGCTAGGTTAGGTAAAAATTGAAACGAAAATAATATACCTTTTCCAACATGATCTATAGTCGTCTAATATTATTCATAGAAATTTCAAATGTAATTACCTTTCGGATTATTACATGGATGTTCAAGTGGATAAACTCCGAGTAGGTAATGAAGTTCCGATCGGTGCTCCCATTCAATTTCACACAGCTCTATCTCACTTTAAGCTTTTTAATAAGATGTGGAAAAACGTGCTCGTTTGAGTCTAGCGGAAAATTGGAGTTGGCCAACTTCCCAAAGAAAATGCCGTACCTCCATCTTTTTAGTATTCATAACCCCAAAAGAGATCGAGGAGTGTATAATAATTTTATACCCTAGAGCTCATCATTCCTGAGACTGGTATCAAAATTTCATGAGTCTGTGTTATTATTTTGAGAGGATTCTATATTTCGAAGCAGATATTTCTTTCAAATAATGAGAATATGAATTATTTCCCCCAGCAGTGAAAAGTAGGGAGTAGAAATTAAAAATTTTCAGGATTATAAGCTCAATATTTAGAATCGTCTTCCAGGTTCTGATAACTTCCTTTTTCTCCGAGTCCTTTCTATTGTAATTCCTCGGGTGGAAAACTAAATCCTCGCACCCGGGATTTTCCTTTTTTATAGGATGTAGCGTGAGATTATCTCTTCCCTTATCAGTCGCTTCCCCTAAAGCCGGGGGACTCAAGGCAGAACGATTCTTCTTCATTGACGAGGGAAACGAGGGACAGTTGTTTCATAATTAAATGTACTCATCTTGGAATTATTCGGTAATTGAATCCTGTGATGATCGCAGACCACAATTTTCTCATTTGTTGTGTAACTGAGTTGGATGATTGATTTATGGATATTATATGCAACACGAGCGAATTATTATGATGGCGTTTACTGACAGGCGATGGTGAAAACTATTATGCACTTATCGACGAATCCTCACTCACGAACATCATTTTCGTCATTACCTTTAAAAATTGTCGAGATCATTTGACAAGTCGATGAGGAAAATTATAGGAATCTAAAATGAATATTGTAGTTGAATGATGATTATAATTGAATGACTCTTGAAGTGTAATTGATGAATTTTTTTATACTTGGTTGTTTTTTAGAGTTTAGAGAGATTGAAAATATAGCTTTCCGAGTAATTCATGCAGAATTTTCATGGCATTCACGGGAAAATGCTATCATAGAGTAGAATGAGGACGCATGCATGCGAAATAGTTCACGACGGGCATGACAATGCATCAAATCAAACACATTCTCCGCGTAGTCAATAAATACTCTGGTCTGCATAGTCCGTTTAATTCAGCGAGAACGAAATTTTGCGAATATTGCTCCGAATCGGACATATCATTCTGCACCTAACGCGGATTTTTGCGTTGACAAATAGATTCGAGCGTTATGAAGAGTCACGTTTCGAATGAGTTTTCCGATGCTGCATGTGTTGTTTGTGTCAGTGTTGCGTAAATAAATCGTTTTTCCATTTCATGGATAAAAAAGATGTTCTCACATCGGATTTTGATCTGAATAATTTATATAGGATGATCATAATCAATTCGTGAAAACGCAAAGTGATTTGGTAAATTGCTAAATATTAATAAGGATTCATAGAAAGCGCGATATGTTAATTTCAGTCCAATCAATCGATTTGATTCAAGAATATACAATTTTTGATGTAGAATACTATATTATATCGGTTCGAGGTACAATATTCTGTATTATCAATTTCTGGATGATAATTTGCAGGGGCGAACGTAGAGGGGGGTTTTAGAGGTTTAAACCCCTCCTCTCCGAAATTAAAAAGATAGATCGTATTTGTAAATCAGTAGCAATTTAAAAATGAAAAAATGTGTGCTGTAAAACCTTGAAGATTCAATATTGCAAACTTCCAAATTTATGTGAAATTATATTGTATGTGAATTGATAAAATTAGAAACTTCGAAATTGCAATTTCTGACATGATTGTGAAAATTTTAAATAGTCTGAAACTTCCAAAAATTATGAAATTTGTCAAGATTCAGAGTTCTTAAATTTTTCACAATTCTAGAGATTTCGTCAATTTTCAAAAGTTCAAGTAATTCGAAAAAACCAAAAATTTCGGAAATTAGGAAGATTACGAAAGCCTTAGAAGATTATGAAACTTATGTATAACTGAAAAACTGGGAAATATATGAAAATTTGGGAATTAAGAAATTCCAACAGCTTGAGTGATTTGAAGAATTATCGGAAATTCCGAAAACTTTAAGAATTTTGAAGATCTCGGAAATCATTGAAATTCTTTAGACTAGGAATCTGATAATCCTGAGAAATCAGATACTTTCGATAATTTTGAAAATTCGTAAAATTTTGTAAGTCCAAGTATTCCAGAAATTATGAAATTTTTAAAATTTCGAACGTGTTGCATATATTGAAAGGTTTTAATATTTCAAAAAATTCAAAAATTTCTTAACGTTTTGAAATTTTAGAGGATTCGGAAAGTTTTAAAAATTACAAAAATATTACACATTTCATATTTCGAAAATTACGATAATTTCAGAAATTTTAGGAATTGCAAAAATTATGAAAATTTGGAAAATTTCAGGAATTTCGAAAATTAGGAACCATTTTTTAACCCTTTCTGAAAATTTTTTCTGCGTTCACCCTTGATAATTTGTATGAGAAATATGAAAATTGGACCTAATTAAGAGCTAAAGAGCTAAAGAACAAGAATAGAACTAAAAAATGAAGGAAATTAATTCGTATTTTGCAGATCCTCGGATCGAATCACCTTTAGTCGCTTCACTAACTCCCATCACTGCTCACAATACAAAAGCATTAGATTTCTGTAGTCGTTTGCGTCTTCTTTGTCATAGCGTCGATTCGGGCGTGATATTTCCTGAAGCAGCTAGGGAAATGTCTCCGTAAATGCATATCTAAGGGTATCAGTGAAAAGCTTTCCGGCGTAAAATGACTCGCGGAGTAGAAAAAGGGAGAACGCTACGAAGAAAGGGCCGACACGTCGTGAATATCGAATCAGGAGGAATCGGATAACGATAAACGATGCGATTGAAATCCGTGGGATTGAACTTTCGGCGAATCTTATCATCGAATTGTGAAATTCGTTTCTGTATGACAAGTTGTGATACAGATTCCCCTTCAAGAATCGATTGATTATGTTTTACAATTTCGTTGAGCCAGTAAAGCCTAGAAAGTTAACCTTACCAAAATTTTTCTCAACTTGAGGATTATTTCAACCACTCAACTTGTGGCTTAACTCTCAACTTCAGGGTTAACCCTCAAGTTAAGGGGTATTTCCATGAGGAGATAGACTGTTGTAAACTGATGTTGTTGATTTTGAAAATCTTCGAAGTTTGAGGATGTGGAAATGGAGCAACATTTTT
>JAPYZK010003196.1:0-17652 GCA_030522785.1 Platygaster equestris | reverse complement strand
TATATTTACAACCTTGCATTCAGCGCCATCCACTTTTATTACGAACACTAGAGTTTAATCACACAACTGAGTTGCTCTTCTGCATCATCTTTTTTCAATGACATTCGTCATCCACATACACCATCTGCCGCCATCTTGAATCTGAACCGTGCCTTTCTGAACCGAGTCCGATACCCGCGCGCGCGTGTGAATAAAAATCGATATAATTCTTACGAAATCGATAGATTTAAATATATCGATTTCATATTTGAAACGGTCAAGTTTCGTTTAAAAAGTTAAGTATAACTAAAATTCTCATGTTTCAATAAAATCCCCAATTATCTCAGCAAAATGTTTGAAAATTCTTTAAATCATGTGTAAAAATTTCTCAACATTGTTTAAAAGGGCACAACCAATATAAATTACTGATTTCTAACATGATTCAAATAATGTAGAATTTGATATAATTTGAATTATGGAAATTTCATGAGGTTTAAAAACTAAAATAGCAATAAAATTTCAGTATTCAATCACTCAATGTATTTTGTACACGCACATTTCAAGTTAACTTAAGTATGCAAGATTTCTCACAATTATATACAGCTGAAATACATTCTAAAAAAAATTGTACTTCATTAAACTTCGATCATCGAGGCCAGTAACAAAATCTATCATTCTTTCTGCCGAAAAAAGAAATTTTCAAAAAATGAATTTCATTTTTATGCGGTTGCTATAAAGTTTCTACTTGTACAGTGAAAACTATATTTCATCGAAGTTTCATCAAGGTAACGAAACTGATCGATAAACTTTCATTTTTTGCACCAAAAAATGAATTTCACTTCTACTCGGTTACTATAAAATTCACAATTGTACAATGACTCTCATGTTACCAAATATTCATAAAATATAAAAATACATCTAAGAATATAACATCGAGAATAATTTACAAGCTTTCTTGGTATTCCAACAAATGACAGGCTGAGAGCAAAAACAGAATTCTGCCTCTTGTCCCATTTTTGCTCTCAGCCTGTCAAATAACCTCAGTGAATATCATAAGATATCAATGTACTATTATTGCTAATGACAGATTTGTTCCTTAATTAATAAACAAGCGAAATGAAAAATAATCAATCAGAATCTTCGCTGCCTTGGGAATCGGAACCTCCAAAAAACAATGTCATAACGTTTGACTCATCGCTATCATCAGAATCATTAGAATCACTGCCATCAAATACCATGTCATCTTCGTTATCTTCATTTTCATTGTCAGTATTCCTGTCGCCTTGATCATCCATCATATCTGCGTTATTAAATTCTAAAAAAATGACAGAATTATCAATTAGTTCGAAATTTTCAATACAATTATGATTATCTGCAAAGTTTGGTCAATTTGAAAAAATGCTATAATACAAACTCGTCAATTATCATTACAACTTATTAATCATCAAATAAATAATTCATGAATTCATTCATTATTTTCAAAAAATATGCACTGAACAGAATATTGACGGAATTCCTCAACAAACGAACGCATAAATTCATGATTTGTCAAATTTTGCACGAAAAATAAAATTCACCATTAATGAGTGCCACAGTTGAAACGGTACCCATACTGGAACCATCATCGTCACTGTCGATCATATTCGCATCTTCGTCTTCCTTCGACTCGACTTCATCCATTCTCGTTCTTCCGACGTCGTACAACCTTACGCAAGATTCCTGCATTTTGTTAACACTGTCGTCAAGGTTTCCCAAGTACTCCACAACTGCGATTTGGGTGTCGTAGCCATTGCATGCAAGACTGCAAATCGATTTCTTCACGTCATACGTTGCTGTAAATGAAATATATCAATCAACCATCCATAAAAAACAAAAACAGGGCAAATACAAATTTCTGATCAAACAACCACGCAGATCAACCGACTCCAACAAAAACAAATTAAATTTTTTTGACATTTCAAAGTCTTAATGTCAAGAATATATTATTAAAAACAATTCGCAAAAAAAAATACAACTTACCAATGCTGCTATAATCCAAAGCATCGAAAGTCTTGAAAGAAGTGCTGTACTGAACATCCTCATCATCGTTTGCGTCAAAAGAAATTGCGTACATGATGCTGTTTTTTGGCGAAAAAATGACGTCCATTCGATCCAAAGTTGGAACGGTTTTGAGAAGTTGAAATTTCCTCAAGTCCCAAACTTCGGTGTTGGAAATGATGTCGGTTCCGTTGGGATGGAAAACACCATTTGAGACTTGGTTCAATTTGTCGAATTTGTGTATTTCCTTGGCGGAATTCACGTCCCAAAGGATTCCGTCGCTAAGGACCAACTGATCATCCATGCTGAAAGTTGCTCGGTTTTTTGAGTAAAGATTTGATGCCGTTGGCACCAACTTCATGAGTGATTGTCCAGTTCCCATGTCGAATATCTGAAAAAAAATGTACGACTTAAAAAATGCATGGCTTTCACTTATAGAAACGGTGATGGAATGTAACCATGCAGACATGGACAAACAATATCCCAATTCGTTCCATTCAACTGAATTATAATTAGACTAATCATGGCTTAAACTATTAATTAAATTACAATAATAGAATTATATACGAATATTTTCGAAGAATATTGTTTTCTCGTTGTATACGAAAATTTCCAATTATCGTATTTACCGCAGCTTTTTTTCCTTGGGTTCCGATAATCTTGGTGTCTCTTTTTGCAAATTCAGCGTATTCCATGTTGTTAAAGTCGAATTTCTCTTCTTCAAGTCTGTCGGTGCTCCAAAGTTTAGATGACGAAGTTATGCCTTCGGCCGATGTGAGCATGAGAGGAAGTTGTTTGTGACATTGCATATGAGAAATATAACCAATGTGACAGCTGTAAGATCCAATTTCCTCGCCTGAGAAAATGTTCAGTACTTTCACCTCACCACTGACGGTGCCCAGCATTAGGAACTTTTGGCAGGTCTGCAAAAATTAAATGTTCAATTAAATTCTCTCATTAAAGAATAAAATTATTCAACTTTTTAATTAGTTTCTTTGATGTTAAAAAATTGCACCAAGAGATTATTCAAGTATTTTGAAATTTTCTTAAAACTTTCTCGAAATGTGGAAAAACCCCAACAATTTTGTAAAACTTCACAGTTTCTTTCCTCACCGAAAATATGCAACATGAAGAAGCATCGCCAACATTTGCCGCCCTGAATGTCCTCACAGGAAAAAAACGACTGTAAATATAACGCCTATCCAAGGGGCCAATGTTGAAACCCAAAGAACGTTTTGCTAATCTCGTGGCCATATTTACAGGAGGAATATTATTTCTACAAGGATCAGGACACTTGTGGGGTCTGAAACAAAACAAAGTATTTTCAACAAATTTCTAGAATAATTCCAAACAAAACATCATATATATTAAATTGTATTCAAGTTGAAAAATCAGAAAAAATTCAATTCGACTTTCACGAAAGTTACAACCAGTAAAATTTTGAAAAAATGAAAAAAATTGCTCGAAAATTGAAAACTTACTCGAAAAGATTGAACTGTGGACAAGTCGCCATAGGATGTTTGCAAAGACCATGCTGATTCTTCAAATAATCCATAACTATCGAATCCAAAGATATGTAAGCATTTTGTGCATTCCCTGGAAAAACCACAGAATCTCTTTGTTTTTGCAAAGATTTGCACTGTTGTTGTTGTAACAACATGTTTTGTTGTTTATCAGGCTGCTTCCTAAAACCAAAAAACAAAATCATTCATCAACCCAAACATGAAAGCTTAAAAATCATCGTCAACGAATTTGCATACCTTTGAATTTTTATAGGTTGTTTTTCACTCCCCAAAGATTTGTCTAAGCCACTTTGATTGAACGAATCCTGCAATCTCACTCGTGTGATTGACTTCACACTTGAAGGGGTTTGACTCGAATAAGAATTGAATCGAGTTGAACTCAACGGAGTCGAAGACCAACTCGTAACATTGCGAGGAGTGTTTCTGTTGCTGAAAGGATTTGATGGTGTTCCTGGAGTGAAATATCCCCTGGACTGAAAAAAAAGATAAATTTCGTAAATGAAATTTTAAAGATTTTGGAAATGTTTACAATTTTGAATACTCCAAGAATCCACAAAATTTTTGAATTCTCTCAAATTTTTTAAATATTTTCAGTTTTGCAGATTTTTCAAACTACTCAAATTTTAAGAATTTTCCAATTAATTCCAAATCTACTCCAGAACATAATATTTGCTATTACAAAACTGCCATCGTAAACTTTTTCATGAAAAACACTTACTACAGCAGAAAGGGTCGCACGATGAGACCTGATGACGTTCTCCAAATTACACTCTTTTTTAATCTGCTCTGCCAGTGTATACAAGCCCTTTGCCAAATAACGTTCATAAATCAAATAATCCAATTGTTGCTCACTGTACTGAATTCTGGTTGATGCAACGACATTTGCCTGCAAAAAAATGATCATCATTATTTCTCGAAATGTGTTCAAATGTATTCTACTTGAGATCAATCAACACAACAGTTATCTTCACAATCGTAATTTCAATGAAAATTAGAGATTTTGAATATTATAACTTGGTCATAAAATCTCGTTCATCCGTTTTATTATTTCGTTCATTTTTTTCATTTGTAATCATTACACAATTCAAAATGAAAAAACGGTTATAAATTCAAAAATGTACTGCATTATCAAATAAAAAATGTGAAAATGACCTTGTGTAAACTCGCAAGTGAAAGTTCGTATTCGTCGCCCGTTGGTTTGGCTTTTCCAGAAACGCGTTCCATGAGTTCGTATGCGTAAGTTCGAAAGGCGACGTGTTCCTGAACTTTTTCAGGCAGAATGGGGTCTCTCATTAAAACTTGAAGATGATTGTCAGTGAACATTGGCAAATGACTGATGATCTGTCGAGCTTTTTCGCTTCGCGCGAGACCTGCAAGCGCTCTGCAGGCGAGGGCTCGTATACTGTCAGCGTCGGTTATCGGAATTTTCACCATCATCAGTTCTATCAAAATCTTCAAAAAATTAATCAATTAATTAACTGATTTTATCAATTGAGTTTAAAATTCGATCAGAATTCAAAATTCTAACAAATGGAGAAGATCACAATTATTTTCGAGAAATTTGATAAATTTTAAAATAAGTTGTAAATTCCAAGAAATTTCTTTATGCACATGAATAATAAAAATATACCATTATTCCATCGTTTGATCTAACACCTTCCCAAATTTTCTCGATGAGTTGTGCGCTTTCTTGGTCGTTCTTGTTTATGGGGGTGCAGACACAATTAATCAAAGCTTTCAAGGCCGCTTTTTGCACCTCCGGGTCCATTCCTTCGTCATCGGCGCAAGCCAAAACATAATACAATCCAGCATTTGTATGTACATTTCGGACATGGATTGTTTGGCACAAAAACAGCATCACTTTTGGGACCACGGAACATATCGAAATCACGTCCAAACACGATCTTATAGTTTCCATATTACACGTTCTGTAAAATGAAGGACACCAACTTTTAGAATCTGAACAATTTAAATTGAAAAATAATAAAATTACCTGAAATTGTTAAACCCTTTTTTGAGGAAAGCAATCACTTGAAGCAGGAGTACAAAACCTCCGAGATCGTAGAACTTTTCAATCGGAGGCCATGGATCTCTCACCATCTCTTCTTGCAAAAATTCTATTTTTGATTGGACTTCGTCGTTATTTACTTGAAAAACCTGAAAAAAATTGAACTCGCAATCATTTTTTTTATCATCAAGTACTTTTTTACCATGTAAGTAATTCAATTTTTCAATTTTAATTCTGCGAATGTTCCAATTTTTCAATTTTGAAATAGTACATTTTATTTTTGAATGTGTAAATCTTCAAAAGTTCAATCGGCACATAATTTTATTCAATCAAAAGTTTATAAAATAGTTGTATCGAGTCAATAATAAAATTTCATCAATTAAATTTTCCGAAAGTATAATAAACATAAAAAATATTACCTTGCAACGAGGCAAAGACGACAACCAAGTTTTCCAGTCCACCCTGGAACTTTCAGCTCTCTGATAATACTCCACTCTTAAATACAAGTGAGCTTCAAAATATTTCTTCAATGCAATATTCACATGTCTCATCATTTGCCTCGCAGCTGATTCATCTTCGTCAGACAAACTTCTTCTATCTTCCAAATTCAAAATTTCCAAAGTCGATATCTAGAAAAACATTTTTCATTAATACTGGTGTCTGAACAAAAATTATTCTGGTTGAATGAGCATTATTATAATTATAAATTGAGATTTATTTTGAAACTTCTGAGCTTCAAAACTTCGAAAATTTGAAATTTCCATAACTTAAGAGATTTCCAACTTAAAAATTTAAAAACTCGAAATTTCTCAAACTATCCCCAAAATACCTACCACATTGTACAACTTTCTCAGCCCATCTCGTTCATCGAATTCTCTGAGTATATTCGTGAAGCAAAACGAAAATCCAAAAAACATGGTCGCGTGGCATCTCCCAGAGTCGTGACTTCGTTCCAGCAGCCACAACGCGTAAGTAACGAGATCGGTAATTATCGATTTCGGAAATAAACAAATGCATTCCATGCCATCTTCGCAACAAGCGAAGTAGTACAAACAAATCGCAACCCCAGTGGAGGCGATGCTCGGTTTTGGCACTTCAATCAATTTTTGCAGTCCGCCGGCGTTCAAAAATTCGATCAAAAATTTCTTGTGGCAGAGCAAAGTCGCGAGGTATTTCAGGGCCTCAAAAGTGAGTCTGCTATTTTTTGTTTTCTGGACGTCTACGTACTTCAGGATGAGATCGCAAGCTTTGTGCTCAAAAGCATAGCCTAAAAGTTCTTGATATTCTCCAGTTGCCGTCAAATACCTGTAATCAACAAATTACTATTATTGTTATTATAAGTAGATAAGTAAAATTAAATCAGTCAAAACATTGCATAATTAATTAAAATTTTAAAAATGAAACACGAAACTTGCAAAATTTACAGTCTATCAGTCTCTGTACGCAATTTCATCATACTTCAGAATAAGCATCTGCTGCGTCGCCAAACTCAAAGGAAAAATCTGTACGCTCCCAATAATATTCGACTGCATTTCCGCCCATGAAGAATTAGCGTTCCCTTCCGCCGAAGTACTCGCCTCAGCCTTCGAAGCATCCAAACTTGTTGAACAAATGCTTTCTACTTCATTTTCCTCCTCTACCTCAAACTTCATCGGCGAAACTTCCACATCCATAGTACCTCCAAAAACTTCATCCAGTCTCACTTTCTTCCTGTCCGGCAATTTTGAATTTGGTGTTTCCGAGTTTTCTTCTGATTTTATCTCAATAAAGCCATTTTCGGGTCTTTTTCTTTTCCCATTATTGCCTGGAACTTGTTCGCTTTCAGTTTCAGACTGTTTTTGCAATTCGTGTAATCTTTGCAACATCATGGGAACCATTTTGCAATTTTGTTCGCGAAATCCAGCGGAAAGGTCCTGAACTTCCATGACGGCTCCGAGTAATCCGGTCGCGTAGCTTCGCAAAGGTTCTGAACTTTTTTCCGCCCAGGAGTATAATTTTTTTATTAGTCCGTCTGTGTCAGGTTGGGAGACCGCTGCATTTTCGAGGCCAGGTAGAATGTCTAACATCAGACGACAGGCGGCGGTGTTCAATCGGCGAATGTCTTTGTCGATGATTCCTGAGTTCCTGTAGTAGTTCTCTCGTAAATAGTCGTCGCATAACTGAAAAAGGTTGTTTTTCTAATTAACAAATTGATTTTGAATTACTTCTGAAGTATCAAGGTTGGAGATTTTTGAATATTCAGTTGAATTTTAGTGTTTTGAAGAATTTGGAATTTCAAGATCATTTTTGAACATTCTCATGAGTTTGTTAGAAGATTACCAACATTCATTTCCAAGAAAAAAAAATCGTTACAATTTTCAAGATATAAAAATATGGAAAGTTTCAGTCGTTTTTATACTTAAAATTTGCAAAATTGAAATTCCTCCCATGTTGAAATTTTGTGAGTTTGAATTTTTTTGAATTTGTTGAAAATATATGTAATTTTAGATGATTACAAAAATGTTATTGATATACATAATTACAAATCAGTAAAACCTTTACGATGAAGTTTTCCTTTTTGAACAAGACTTTGAGAATGTGCCCAAATGTACATTCAGGTTCCATTCGAAAAACATATCGATAATCGAAAGGATCAGGATCAATTTTCAGGTAATTTTCTGTTTCGACTTCAGTAATTTCTGCTATTCTTTCCAAGGTTGGAGCCGGATCATAATTGGGAGTATTATGGTCTTCTTCCCATTGTTGAAGAATTGTCGAAACATCTTCTTGTTCTGCCAACCATTCTGGAGTGCCCATTTTTCTGTTCAATAAAAATAAATAAAATGAAGTAGAAAAAAACAAAACAAACTTGTCAATCAAATTGTCAAAAAACTTGTTATATCATGTTTTAGAAATAGAATGGAATATTTAAAACGAAAAAAAAAAAAAACAACCAGGAAGCAACAATATGTACAGAATTAAGAAACTTCAAAACATTGTCAATTATAACAAAAATTGTAAAACAAAAGATTCAGCAATTCACGAAAATATCAAATTTACAAAATTGAGCTTGAACATAAAAAACCCTTGTTTTCTACTATAATGCAAACAAAGGTTGCGAAATATGAGATTCAGTAGAACCAACAAGTAAAACACCAAAGAAGTGTAAAAAACGTCGACGAGAGTTAAAAGCAGTTGAGGGTGTTTTGAACTATTGCCTCCAAAAAAAATAAATTTTTATACGAGGAAAATGCAAAAAAATGTGCGATTCAAGAATGTTGTAGGTTACGTTAGGTTACGTACAAATGTGACCGGTGCAAAGAGTGTAAGTAAACAAATCAAATCGTCACTTTTTCCGACGAATTTGGTCCGAAATAATTGTGCGTTCGTAATTTGAAGCTAAATCTTTGGAAAACCTTAATATTATCGTAGTTCTAATTGTTTATATTGGCAGAAAAATGAATTATAAATATTTCTCTTCACTTTCTTCAAAATGTCACACAATTTTTTTTGTTAAATTCGTCTACTGCGCATGCGTCAAAATTCAAAATAGCACACGCTTGCATTTTTGGTTTTACATAATGTGGTAAAATCCCAAAGTGCAGAATAATTGTTGTTTCAAAATGATGTTTAATTCTAATTGTTTGGTTCGAAATAAATTATGAACGATTCCGAGAGAAAGCAGTAAAAACAAAATGTGAATTTTTTTCGATCATTGGAATACAGAATAAAGATTTTTGTGGGTTTTGGCTTTGAAAATTGTAGAAAAATTCTACGTTCAATTTTATTGGCTTTGTCTGCATTAATTTTTTTATTATTATAAAATTGTAAAACTCGGGCACAAAGTCATGAGTGTAACGTCATATCTGTAATCACAAAACTATGTCTCATGTGGCCTCTTGGTCTAGGGGTATGATTCCTGCTTTGGGTGCAGGAGGTCCCGGGTTCAAATCCCGGAGGGGCCCGATTTTTTGCAGACGATTGAGCCATTTTTTTAGTAGAATTTATATAATTCTTTTCATTAAAAATTTTGTAAGTTATTATTGAGCCATTTTTTTAAAGTTAACAATATAATAACCAACGCCGAAAAAAAACGTGCAAAAATTTTCCAACCGCCATTTTGAACAACGGTTTTTATTTGCGCGCCCAAAAAAACGATCACCAACATCCAAATATGAAAAACAGCATCAACAATTGTCATCGCAGATGTAATTCTGCAAAAGTACAACTTTTGTTCAAGTTCAAAATCAAAACGCGAAAAATCGCACAACTTGCTCGTATTCTGACTTCAGCTGTAGCGAGGCGCAGCAGCGCCCTCGACTCGTTCTGTCTCGCAATTTTCCGCGGACCAGTCGAACAAAAACCAGCAAAAACACAGCTGGTGCCAGTGCAATCCGCGAGATTAAAAACCCGGATCGCGATTCTCGCGTCATTTTCCCCGTTTCTAAACCGAAAAACGACGCGACCGATAAATCCGCGATTCTTCGATATTGTGCGCGAGTGACGTGAATTCGTTGCATTGTTTTGCGACCCCATCTCCCACTGTCAACACCACGAATATTTTTTTTACTGCTCCAGATACGGACGAAGAAAGGAAACTCCCGATCGAGCTCCATTGTTTTGGTGAGTTTAATGACCTTTTTTGATTGGATTCATACTTGTCGACTGTCATTAAGCGTCGGAATAATTGTTTCGATTAGATAATCGAGTCGCTTGAAATTTTGGGTATTTAAATTTGACAGGTTTTTTTAGGCGAGTTGTGTTTCGTACTATTTATGTCCGTTGGGGATTTTTAAGGGGAGTGGGATGGGGGAGGGTGAGGAGAATATTTTTGAGATTTTTGATTACTTGTTTCTAATCATAATAATTCTGCAAATGCTCGTTTCTTCGCAGTGCTGTTTTTCTAGAAATTATTATGCACTCGAGAAAACGTACTTTACCTTGATCTCATTGAATTTTCTCTCTCTATAAATAAATATAATATAACACGCTTCAGCTCACACTCCCACAAAAAAATCAGTTGACAATACGATTTTTCGCAATTTTGTCCTTCGCGAAATAAAATTTTATCACTCATTTTTTTAGCTACCACATCCTTATCAGAATATAAATTAATCATCGAGAAAATCGAACGTCTTTTTTGAGCCGAACATCACGGTTTTTTTTGCAATGATTAAAAAAGTATGGTATTGCTTCGATTTTATTGAATAAAGATTGATTTTTCGGTGTTACATTTTTGATGGAGTTAATTGAAGTTTTTTTTTAATTTTTAAAAGAGCAACTTTGACGTGTTTATCTCGTCGGATGTTTACTCTCGTTCGGGAGTTTTTTCCCCCTCGATATCGATCTGTGTACGAGCTTATTACGCCAGGAAAAGTAGCATCAATAGTTCAGCTGTCAAGTGAACAATGTATTTTTTAAAAATAGAGAATTGTTATTTATTTAGATGAAAAACGGGTGGCATAATATTAGTATACATTCCGCAACTAGTGGAATAATTTTTGAAACGTTCGAAAATGACGACAGTGGAGAAAGTACGCACTTTGTCAACTTTGTAGGATAAATTGGAATATTATTAAAAATAGACATGAATAATTATTCATTATAATGATTATTCATTATCATTAATCATTATAATAATTACAACTATTTCCGTAATCAAAATGCCGAATCCGAATTTTCGAAACTTGCGAAAGATATTCGAAATTGAAGGGAATTTCCCAAAATGATCGCAGTTATTTCAATTTTTCACAAATTAATTTTGTATTATATTCAATAGTCATTGAAAATATTCTGGAAATCATCGAAAAATCATATTCAAGTTCATAAAAACATAGTTGCTATGCATATTTATGGACATTTTTTTTAATTTTCAAACATTTGTCAGAATTTTGAGAAATTCAGGAAAATTCTCTAAACTCTCGAGAAATCATAAAAAATTGTTGATAAGCTTAAAAACTGTTTTAAAAATTGTTCACTCAAATAAGAAAAACACACAAAAAGTTGAGTAAGATTTTCCGAATTTTTAGATTTTGAGATTTTTCAGAAAATTTTGGAATAAAAGCACAATAAAATCTGAAAAAAAAACCCGAAACAACGTTAAAAAAAACGTAATTCGGTTTTCTAAATCTAAAAATTATCAGAAACTAGAACGAAATTCGAAAATTTTAGTGCTTCTCTAAACTACGAGACATTTTTTCATTTTTCTGAGGATCATAAACATTTTTCATAAATTTCCAAAATCTCCTTGACTTCACGAAGTTTCAAATATTCTGCCAAAGACACAGTACAAGTATCTAATTTATTTAAAATAATTGATAATCGAACGAAGTTCCCGCTATTTACACACTGGTTTCGATTTTCTCCAAAAGGCATTGAAAATATAATTTTTCCCGCCGCAAATAATCTGATGCAAAAACTGAGTCATCGTTCCATTTCTCGTATAAACTTTTGACCCAAATGCTGCCCTAGTTTTTGCCCCGTTCGCTCAATCGATTTTATTAATTTCTCAAACCTCAAAAAGCCCCTCAATTTCGCCTCTCCATGATCCAATTAATTAACCCCAAACACTTGATTAGAGTTTCGAGCATTTATTATTTCCAACTCGACGAATCATCGTCAATGACGCTCAGACGAGCAACAACTCTTTTAACTTCGTCCTAAGCAAATGTGGTACACGATAATGCGCGAGATAAAGTTCTTCACTTATCTCGTCAATATTTAAACATCGCATTGCTTTGTTTCTTAAATTTTCTTAAACTCAACTTTCAAAAAACAAATAGAAGATCGAAAAATCGATATTTTATGTACAACAAATATGATCATGAATTATATAATATTAATTCGATATACTATTTTCGATAAATCGAATAATTTTAATATAATTAATGGTTATATATAAAATATTGATTTTTCAATCTGCTATTTTCGATCTACTTTACATTTTCGATCGAAAATAGTAAATCGAAAAATCGATATTTCACATATATAATCGTTAAATAATAATTACCTGTAATATATCAATTCGATATATTATTTTCGATGTATAGGATAATTATCATGTAATTAACGATTACATATAAAATATTGATTTTTCGATCTATTATTTTATCTATAATCATGATAATTATTCGATATATTAATAATATATCGAATGTATATAATATAGTTTATGATTATAATTATATGATATATCAATTTTTCAGTCTACTATTTTCGATCGAAAATGTAAAGTAGATCGAAAATAGCAGATTGAAAAATCAATATTTTATACATAATAATGGTAATCATTTACTATATAATAACTATTCGACATATCAATAATAGTATGTCGAATTAACATAATATAATTGATATATAAAGTATCAATTTTTCGATCTACTTCACATTTTCGATCGAAAATAGTAAATCGAAAAATCTATATTTCATATATATAATCATTAATTAATAATTACATATAATATATCAATTCGATATACTATTTTCGATGTATAGAATAATTATCATGTAATTAACGATTACATACAAAATATTGATTTTTCGATCTATTATTTTCGATCTACTCATATTTTTGATCGAAAATAAATTGTTCGAATTCAAAAATAGGCCCCCAGTTCTGAATTTTCAGACTTCGCGCCAAACGAAATTCCCCGCGAAAAAAGTGGTTGGAACTCACAAAAAACCAAACCCAGCTCAGTAAATATGTTTTCGCGAAAGGAGGTTGGGTCATTATCAGTAGACAGAGACGATTGAAAAACAGACTAGATCAATAGGTCGAACAGCATTATCATTCATGCGCGATAATACACCCTAGTATGTTCAGCGTTTTTCAAAATTTCAACCCAATTTATCCGCGAATCAAATGAACAAAAATAACACAACTTTGTGTCATTTCTTTGTTTGGAATGGAATTTTTCCACGAGCCATCGCGGTGGCAGTGCAAAAAAAGACGAAAGTCCAGAAAGAATTTCACCTTCTCGTTCTGGCCAATGCTCGACCTTCACCTCTTTCGTGCCAGAACGAGAAAATTTGCAGTTGGCATTTTTCACTTTCTCTCTCCAAAAACGACACTCCCTTTAAATTTGCCAAGCTTTTTTAATCCGGGAAACTTTTTTTATGAATATTATATTGTTAATTTTTCGAAGGGGCGAAGGTTGAACAAATATTCTGCAATTGTTCGTACGTATTTTGTGAACTTAATATAGGTGAGCTCCACAATTGAACGTGTGCATTTCTTTTATTCTAAACCGGTTCAGCCAGTAAAACTAGTTTCATTTGAACCTAAACTGGTTTAACCAATCAGAAATTACAAATAATGAGTCAATTGCGTATTTGCAAAAAGTTACACATTTGAAAAATCAAATATTGTAACTTTGAACAGTGTAGGATAGAAATTAATTTTATAAACATTTTTAATTCGCGTAACAAATGATGCTTCAAATCTTAATCTCGATGATTTCGCAGATGTCGATGGAGTAACGATTATTTGAGATAATCAAACAACTTGAGTTCAGTCAAAGAACAATTATCTTATTTCGAACGATAACAAATTATGCAAATCGTGTGCACAATTTGCATTATATAATAATCCCATTTTGTTGTTTACTTCCCTTTTTTCTCTTATTATCTCGATTTTCGTGTCATAAACTATCTCTAATTTCAATTCGTCGGGCATTTGAAGATCATTTGTTTTTTGTCATTTATTCGAAATCGATGATTACAAAATATTAATTATTCAGCGATTATCCGATAATTACGAAGATGCTGAATTGGTCACTGGATTGTTTAGAAAAAGTAACTTACGGAAAATTATTATGAACTTCTAATTCTTTTTAGCATCCTATACTTTTATTGGAAATTTTGATTGTCATTTAATTTAGAATTTTCTAATTGCCATTGCGCCATTTACTAATTAATTAAATATCGGTGAATAATATATGTTTGGGAAATCCCTCAAGTCGTAAGCACGTGCGATAACTGTCGTCATAAAAAAAAATATTTATGATAAGCTGGAGTAACATTCGCGAGTTTTCCATTGTGCGAGTCGTTTTACGTTTAATGAGTGACCGTATGAGGCACTAATCGCGATTTGTGATTACATAAAATAATTGCCAACTGCGCAAACTTCCGATTTTTTCACTTTTCTCTGTGAATTATTGAGATCGATTGGCAGGGTTCCATCCAAACAGTACATTTTATTGATTTTTCGATTCTACCTTGCTTTTTTTTCAAGTTTAAAGAGTAACTCAAATTTTTAGGTCTTTGTTTTTTTTTCACTACTGGATTTGAATATGTGAATTTTCGATTTGAAGAGTTTTTATTCTCGAAATTACAAATCGTAAAACATAAATTGTGTAGTTCCAAAATTTTCATTGTCAAATTTTCAAAATTTTGACCTTAATTTTCAACAAGTTTTCAACCCTTGGGATTTCGATACTTCACATTCCTGAAATTAAAATCAAAATTCCCGAATTTTGGGAATTTCGAATTTTTAGTTTTGTTTTTTTTTCTTTTAATTTTTATATTTTGAGTTCCGCATAGGAATTCTCACCCTTTTGGCGTGGGTGTAACTCATGCTCGAAACGTGTGGGTTTTCATGCTCTGGAAGCCCGTTTTTTCTTCCAGTTTAGATTTCTCGAAGAATTTCGTCGCGTGAGTTCGCGACTTTCGAGGGTTTTTCGTTACCGAACTAGATTGTACGGATTCACGGGCTCGCTTCTTGAGTCACTGCCCTTTCCCCTATGGTTTTTTTGTTTTCAAGTAAGAGACAATCGATTGTATGTTCGGATTGAGTTTCTTTCGTGTGACGTAATTAGCGTTGTTACTTGGCGTAGAAAGTGTATTTTCCTGCGGTTGTGAAAAGTCGCGAACTTGAGTCGGTTCAGCATGAACTGGAGCGAAATGAAAATTATATAAAAATCGTAATACGATGCAGAAATGGGGTACTTGGGTTTTATTGCTGGTAATTGAAGAGAATAGTTAGTTATTTTATAATAAAAAGGAAATCGTAAATTTGTCGAGTCTGATTTTATAGGTACTTATTTACGTAATAGAAGAAAAAGTTAAAGAGAGTGAGTTAGGTAATTGAGATGTTTGGAGGAAGTTTTTTTGTAAATTGGAATTATTGGAGATTGTATTAGATCATCCAGACGAGAAAAATGATTATTGATTTTTTTTGGCAGAAAATCATCATTTATTCGACAAATTAAAACAAAATTCAAATTAATGAATGAACATTTGAATATGAGAAATATTGAAGATGAAAATTGGGAATGTAAAAAAGTGGAAATTCAGATAGAAAAATTGTTCGAAATTTTCGAATTTGATAATGTTGAAATTCGGAAATCCATAAATTTTATAATTTCAAAACTGGGAGGTTATGAACTTAAAAAATCCACATTTTGGTTCCAAATTTTCAGGATGAAATTTGAGAATAAACTTGAATTTAGAAACCTAAAACGGCTGAACTTTCAAATTCACTCATATAAAAATTCGAAACTTCATATATTAAAATTAATGTTGACATTCGAACATTAGATGCAAACCTGTGAAAATTCCACACATTTTTCCATTTTTGATCATTAGGGACGTCGTAAATAGAAAAATGTTCGACTTAACAATTTCAATATACGAAAACTTGTACTTAAAAGTCTAATGATTTTGAAGTTTCAAACTCGACAATATCGAAATTCGAAACTTGGTGTGTTGTGTTAAATTCGGAATTCGATTAATTGGGAGATTATGTACTTTAAAAAATGTAACAGGCTGATTATACATTTTAAAATTAAATTGTATTCTCGTTTCCAAAAGCTTCCAACTATCTAATTGAATCATTCGTTGATTTCGTTGATAAGAAGTAATTAAGATCGTATAAATAATTTAAATCTCGAAAAACGTTACGTAAAATGTGACGCACACTCGTTCTGACGCCCGCGAAAATTAACAAAAAAACCCTAGAAAATGCAGAGACAAATGCGACGTCATTTGTAATGCGAAATGTCATTTCCCCTGAGATTTTCATCTCGGGGCGAAGTAATAGTCGTGGCAAATATTTGACTCTGTGCAGAGTCGCGGTTAGAATGTTGGCATTGCGCTCCGAGTACCTATTGGGGCAAACATTTGGCAATGGATTTCATTTTGCGCATGTATTATCAAAAGAACCGGATGCGCGTTTTCCACGCGCCTGTAACATCCACACGTATTGAATTCGCTCAAGTTGTTAAATACAATCGACTCGGGTAAAATAATGCAAGAAAAAGAGAGTAATTAAGAGCTTGAAGCGGTTGGTAAATTTTTCTGTGGCGTCCTGGCGTAAAGTTTTCCGCGTGGGTCCTTTTTTTATTTCTCCTATCGATGCATCTACTGATTCCCGAGGGGCGATTCACTTTGGGAGTCAACTTGGGAATCAAACTGGGTGAAACTGGGAGTCATGATTTCCGTGACTCCCATTGACTCCCATAATGGGAGTCACGGACAGGGCCGTCCCTAGGTTTTTCGGGGCTCGAGGCAAAGATTTTAGACGGGGTTCCTCAATTAAATGTTGTTATGAATAATGAATAGGAATTTTGACGTTTCGGAAATATTAGGAGTCCTGAAAATATTGGAATATAGGAGTTTTAGAATTTTCGAGATCGAAAATTATTGATTTTTGACATTTTGAAAGGTAAAAACTCCGGGTTTTTTAATGAGGACTAGAAATTATGCAGTTTTTGAACTTTTCACGTATTTTGAAGTTTTTAAGTCTAGAAATTTAGAAATGTTTGAAATTGTAGAACTTCGCAATTTCGAAATAATGAAGTTATGAACTTGTAAAGCTTTGGGATTTTGAATTTTTGAAGAATTATGAAGTTCTGCAATTTTGGAAATTTCGGAAACTTTGCAAGTTTTTGAAATGTTCGAATTTTGAATTTCTTAAGAATGTTCAAAAACTTTAAAAATTTCAAATTTTTAAGATTAAAAATTATCAAGTTTATCAAATTTCGCAAGTTTTGAAGTGCTCGAATATTTTGAAGTTTGGAGCTTAGAATTTTTAAAATTTAAGAAGTTTTTCAAATGTCGGAGTTTTTAAGTTTTCGAGAATTTTCAAGAACTTGGAAGTTTTGAAGACTTATGAAGATGAAAAATTAT
>JAPYZK010003195.1:0-12473 GCA_030522785.1 Platygaster equestris | reverse complement strand
CAACAACAAAAACATTGCAGCAATACATAGTTTTGTAATTTTGAGGTTAGGGTTGTGGAGTTTGACGTTTCGATATATGTCGAGTCGCTCGTCCGCCATATTGTTTCCATTATCCTGCGTAAACGGTCGCTAAACTGAGCGTGAGTGACTAAATAGCTATAGGTCGTTAAGATGAGCGTGGTCGAACAGCTTATTCGCCCACTAGTGGGCGAACGAGTTCATCAATCGCATGCCATACGTCAACAATCAGGTAATCCATCATTTCGTCCACTCTTAGCAGGGCCACGAAATAACATATTTCTTGCGGGCGTTGAATGAAAAATGTTTTTCAAGTTTTGTGCCTCATCGACGTGCACAAAAAAATCGAGCAAGCTCAAACCTCTTCGGATCTCTGTCGATGTGATCGAGTTCGACATTTCGCCTTTAAAACGAAGACGCCGGGCAGCGCGCAATTTGTTGGTACCAGGTGCGCGGCGTGTCTCAAGTTGTAAGCCCGGTTCCTGCCCGTGGCAGCAATTAACTCCATTACCACCCTGTATTGTCGCGAGCGAGTTCGTAAAGCAGGTACGCGCGACTCGTTAAGCTCGTGGGCTTTGGGCCTGAGCTCTTCGCGAACCAAAGGGACACTCGCCCGTTCGGAAAATTAGAAGGGCTAAACGCTGTCCCGTATTTCTCCTCGAAAATTCGACGACGGAGAAACCCCAGTTCGCGCTTTTTCCCAGGGCAAATTAATGTGACTCTGGATGCGCAAATAAATGTTTCATGTACGAGCGTAAGTACGAATGCATTAAACATGCGGTTATCTCGAGTTTGTAAAAGTGACAAACGACCGCGGAAACGAGGGAGTCATTTCGCGACGTCGACTTACGAGCCGCGCGTATCTCCGGTTTCGATTTATATATTCATGGCGAGCGAATGACAATATGGGGGTGAGAGCCCATGGTTTCTAAACGTATGGGCTGCGATTACCAACCGCCCGACCTTGTGTATACATCAGAAACGGGAGTGATGGAATAGCCCCTGGTTGGATCTCCTTGCTTCGTGCTGACTGATGGCTTACTCCGAATTTCAGTGTGATATTACTGTAGGATAACTGAGCGAAGATGAAACTTTGTGCAGATCGAAACTCAAAAATTTTCCATGTTTCAGATCTTTTTAACATTTTGAATTATTGAAAGAATTATTTACGCTAGACGATTTAAATGAACGAAGAGATCACTTGAGCGTGAATTTTTCGACTGAGGCGTATTCCCAAATTCTACAACAGAATCCTACAATCTCAGAATACACTGACAAAGAATACGGGAAATTTTAAAATCCATCAACGATAAAATTTCATTTCGGCGCCTACAAGATCCTAAGTAAAAATATCAAATCCTGAAATTTTTAAATCTACCAACGATGAATTTCAAGAATCCCGAAACTCCGCCAGGAATGGAAAAACATACGGAAAATGGTATCTTAGTTTTTTTAATCTGAAAATTGCCAAAATCAATCGACATTTTTATTTCATTTTGGCGCCTGAAAAATCTTACGTAAGAATATCGAATCCTAAAGTTTCAGAATCCACTCACAATGAATTCCGGAAATCCTCAAAATCCTCAAAAAATTCCACTCTGATCCCAAACCTCACGGAAAAATATAAGAACAGCCGAAAAAACGTGTATAAGTTTTTCAGACCTTGGGCACCGAAAGCGAAATATCGGCTCTGCCTCAAGAAAAAGAGGCAAGAAAATTATCAAAACTCCCATAATCAGAACAAATTGAGTGTGTTCGATATAAATTTAGGACATACTCCAACTTTTGACGAAAACAGACAAAATCTTGAAGTCAAATTGAAGTACGTGCACTCCAGTTTTTGGGGTCCAAACCCATCAATAACAAAAGCTGGACCTCCTTTGTCGAAAATCGCGAGTGACCATCGGCGGTGGCTGTGAAAAGCTGACGAAACGTTGACAAGGACATTACTATGGAGGGACAGCAAAGAGGAAAGAGACAGAGTGAGAGAATGGAATGAAGGGATGGATCGAGGCCTAAGCACGTTCTCGCCCTTGGCGCGGGTTCTGAGGACCCTCGGAGGACCTAACGAGCGACTTTGTCGTCTTTCTGGCCATTTCCAGTGACGAAACCCTCTCTCTCTCTCATTACATCGCCGTCTCTCTCGAACTGTCCTTTAATGATTGCTTACGACGGGTCACGTAAATAGAGCTCCCCTCGACGTATGAGGGCATTTCGATTGCGTGCGTTGCTTCCTGGCAATTCACTGATTTCTACTCGAAATTGACGATAATTATCTAATGTGCATGAGAAATCGTCGGATGTGACCTTCGCACAAAAGCTCGACCTAAAGGTCTGGGGTCAAACTTGTGCTTGTTAAATAATTCGAGGTCTCGTTTGTACATGGACAAAGTTTTACCAGCATGAGTTGTTAAAATCAATATTTCACATGGTTTATCCAGTTTGGCCATATATCTAATGATGAAATTATGACAAAATTGTTTGTAGATTCCAAATTTCAAGAATTATGGAATAAAAAAAGTACTTCGAGAATTCCGAAACAGCTCATGTAGTTTCAAATAAATTGAAGTTACTTTCCCGTTACATGGACTGTATAAAAAACCATCTTTCCCGTCCCAAAGCCATATTCAAATCCCGCCGAACTCGGCAAAATGCTGATCAACGTCCGGCGAGGTCGTGGACTCGGGGATTCTGGTTAGCGTCCGTCGTCGCTAGAGATTCTTGCAGATTAATGGATTCTCATTTAAATACAAATCTGATGTCGATACAGGGGGGTCGGAGGCACACGTTCGGCACGAACACGGAACGAGGGACCAGTCAAGGGTCGAAGTGTGTTTGCCAACCGAGTAATGACCCGGGAGGGTCTCTCTTGACCGAGCTAACTGGACAGGATGGACCAAGAATGGACACGAGGAGAATGCTCATGCAAACAAGCAACCCTACGCTCTACCAAGTCGTCCCAAAATCCTTCTCAACTCGTTATTTTATTTGAACTTTGTCCTTTTCCCCGGCCGTTATCAAATATTCAATATCAATTACGGAAAAACCGCAAATACGTATCCAAAAACGTCATTACTTTTCGAGAAATCCCGAGTTCGGTGAGCTGGAATCACCACGAGATTTATGTCGTTCATAAATAAGTCAGATTTCACGAGAAAATGTTTATGTCAGTATGCAGAGACGTGACTTTCCGGTGAAAATATCGCGTGTATTTACAACCGCTCTTGGTCAGTCGTCCGGCAGTGCTTTGCATACGAACGTTCTTCTCCAGCGAAGGGTTGGTTCGACTATTGAATTTTTATTCGCCGGTAAAAATAGATTACGAGCCTCCGGGTTGGTCAACTGAACGGGATGTAGAACATTGTAGTTTGATTTTTCATGGAATACGCAGTAAAGTCCTTTCGAACGGTTACTCATGAGAAAAAGGACCTGTAGCAGATATCTGGGAAGACTCATGACAAATATTCTTCGTCCAAAGGATTAATGAGGTCCACGCAATTTATAGCATTGTTAAACGACACCCATTCCTCTAAACTCAAAAATTGTTCACTGCCTTCTCTTATCGAACTCGATCCCTCGTTTTTTCCCGGTTCACCAGACACCCTGATTATGAGCACCGAAACGTGAAACCCCGAAGGTCGCTCGCGTTGCTCTTTCGACATCGACAGCTCGTCGCATGCACCGCCGCCATGTTACCCCGGTCTAATATCCGCATTGTCTCGTCTCATCCCGTCGCTCGCGCACGTCTCGCGTGTCGGAACTCTCAAGTTCCGTTCACCCCCTCCGAGAAAGTCCTTCAACTTCCTACGCTGACGAGCTTTTCGCCGAAGGATGAGGCCATCAAGCGCACGTTGCGCCGCGCGGGTCCGCGTACGACCTTCCACGAGGGACTCGCGTCGAATACCGTTTCCTACCTCAAGCCTACGTACATCGCGTACATGTTTATTGCCAGACCCCATCAAAAGAAACCCCGGATCCCATCAAGGACTTGACGTTTTTAATTTCGGCGCTTTGATTCGAAAGTCTGAAGGAAACGGGAGGGTGTATTCTAGAACAGCAGGGGTTTTACATGACCATAGAGATTCTCATATAGATGATATATTAGATCATTGAGAAATAATTTGCAAATGAACTTCATAAATATGAATGATGGATCCATGATTTTTGTTAACGACTTTATATAGTCGAAATCAATTTCGCGGTATATCTGAAGCCTATTAATCAAGCACGTCGCCAGGGGGGGGGGGGGCTGAGGGGGCTGAAGCCCCATCCGAAATTCTGGAAAATTTGAGAAATCTAGTATATTGCAAAAAAGTATGTTTCGAAAAAAATAGTAAAACAATACTGATTTTCACAAGTGTCAAAGTTTTCGAGAAATTTAATAATTTTTAACATTTTCAACAATTTTGGGAATTTTCAGAATTTGGGGGATTTCGAGGATTTTACAAGTTTTTAAAAGTTTGGAAATACTTCAAATTCAAAAAATTTGGAAAATTTGGAGGTTCTAACAAAGTTTTTGAAATTCTGAAAATTCGCAGTATTTACATAATTCTTGGAATTACGAAAATTTTACGAATTCCTAACATTTCGAGAAACTCAATAATTTGAAATATTTTCAACATTCCAAGATTTTTGACAATTTCGAGAATTTTCGAAGTTTGAAGTATTTTGAAGATTTTGAAAGATACTTATTACAGAAATTCTTGAACGTTTAGAAAATTCTAAAAATTGACAATATTTTCATAATTCTTGAAATTACGAAAAAATTAAAAATTACTTGAAATTTGAAAAGTTTAAAAAATTTTGAAGTTCGAAAAAAGTTTTTCAAATTCTGGAAATGTACAGTACTTTCATAATTCTTGAAATTACGAAAATTTGACGAACTCCTAACATTTCGGGAAACTTAATAATTTGACATATTCTCAACATTTCAAGATTTTTGACAATTTTGAGAATTTTCGAAGTTCGAAGTATTTTGTGGATTTTAGAAGTTATTGAGATTTTAAACTTTTGAATAATTTCAAAATTCCCGTAAATTTTAGAGATTCTTGAACGTTTCAAAAATTCTAAAAATTAACATTATTTTCATAATTCTTACAATTACGACAATTTTACGCCCTCTTCACATTTCAAGAAACTCGATAATTCGTAACATTTCAAGATTCTCAAAAATTCAGAGAATTTTGAAAGTTTTCAGTATTTTGACAATTTTCAGAACTGAAAAAATTGTAGAAGTTGTAGAAATTCAACCAAGTTCCGAAAATCTTGAGAATTAAGGCAGTATTCGTAATTCTTAAAATTTTCAAAATTTTACGGATTTCTAAAATTTTAAAAAACTTTTGTTCAGTTGGAACATTTCGAATATATTCCAAGATTTTCGACTTCTCATGAATCACAAAGTCTAGAGGATTTCGGAAATTTCAGAGATTTAAAAAACACTTACGAAAATTCTGAGAATTCAGAAAATTCGTCTAATTCTCTGATAAAACTTTCCCTTTTAAATTTCTTGAATTCATTTCGAGTGAAAATCACCTTAGCCCGCCGCCCTTCCTCTCCGTCGAACGAAATTTCTGGTTACGTCCTTGCTACAAAGAAATATTTACGAGATAAAGTAAATGACATACGTTTTCCCGAGAAGAGCGGATTGCCGCGGTACTCAAAAATCACGTTCCCCAGTAGCTGCAAGTGACGTATCCGCGACAGGATCCTGGCGAGTGTCTCAGGCAAAGCTGCTAAGAAGGATGTGTATCCCTGCTACGCACTGCTACGTATACTCGGGGCTCGTAAGAGTTTATCGCACGAGGGGAACCGTTAAGGCTAAAGGGTGATCGCGAGGCATCGGGAGAGAGACGCCTAGCGAGACAATCTCATCTAGATCCCGTCGTACATCGTACCACCCGAGGCCCTACATCTCGTACCGCGGCCTTCGAACCTCGGAGGACTCCCTTTGCCCCCGCTACCCACCCCCGCCCCCTACTGCTCCACGTCTCGAAGGTCCGGGTGCAACGCGACCCTTCGCCGGCAAATTGAGCACACTCGCCCCTCGAGCACGAGAAACTAGTAGCGTTACGGCCGATATATATGGAACCATTTGACAGACAAACAGCTTTGCTGTTCTCTCTTCCTGTTTTTCTGGATCTTCTTCAGTAGTGACAAAATTATTGAGAAGGGTTGATGTATCGATCGAAGGAGGTGGTATTGATTTGCCATTCGACACGGAAGGTTTTTTTTTCAAAAGCATCCCTACTCAGAATCGCTGCGTAATAATAGTAGTAGTCATATCGGTGGTAATATCCTCCCTCGTAGTAGTATAAGTCTCCGCGTTCTGGCAATTAAGCCATTACTTTAATTACCTATACGCTAACATTAATAATGCACCCCGGTTTCTCTCGATCCCCGAGATACTTTCCAGATCTCAAGGGCCCGCACGAAAACCCTTCTCAACTCTCGCAGCTCATCTTTGATCGAGCCAAGCAAGTTTCCCCGAGAGCGCTACTTCCAAGGAGTCCAAAAACGACGAAGCATGAAGAAGCAAAAGTGAGATAAAACAGGGCGACAAGTGGAGCTTTTCATGAAGAGAAAATCACACCCAGCTCTATTTTGGCATTGTAAAACGAATCGAGCTCTTCGCGCCAGCGCCGTGGTTTTCTTCAGACTCTAATAAAGGGTTAATTAATACGCTTTAAATCCCGCCAAAGCGTGGGTTGAGGGCAGGGGAGGGTTGTGGTCCTGCAGGGTTCAAGAAGCGCCATAATAATTCGATTCACTCTCTTCCTACCGTTTTCATCTCTTCTTGGATATTCTTATAAGCCAGCTTTTGCTGCAGATTTTTACAGTTAAGGTGCCTGGTAAATACAAGGACAATTTTCAAAGTTTCCACGACAATGTTGGCAAAAGGAGTGACTCGTTTTTCGGTTTCGACCTCGACGTATTTTGTAAAGGCCGGAGCAGTAGTGCAAGGGTTGTTATTTCTTCATTAGAAAAAGTCTTTCGCCGAGGGTGCGGACTCGTGTCGCTAACGCGACGAATGGAGCGTTTCTCCGTTGGAACCAATTTATTTGGTTCGGAGGACAGGGAGGTGAGAGCAGAACGAGAAAGCCCTTTCGGGGGCGCCAAACGGTGATGCCACCGGCGACTTGTGAACCACTTGTCGCTGTTACGGCCCCATAAATTCTACATGTCTTCCTATGTCGTCGGGAACAAGAGATTCGCTGCTCCTTGACTCTGAACTCGCAGTAAAACGTGTGCTTTGATGGTCATCTGGGGCTTAATTGGTCGAGGGATACAAGGGTAATTGGGAGTTGTAGACTCTTGTCATCTGATGTCTTACTGACGATTTTTCACCCATGGATTCGGGTTCGTATTTATTTTGGATAAAATGTACACATTTGTTACATTGTTCGAGTGTAAAGGTAACATTCGTGAAACTTTTTGGGGATTTCAATAAGGTATTTCAATTTATTTTAAGTGACCTTATTTCGTCTTTTCCAGTATTATAATTTAATTCTGAGATAGTGCGATTCAACCATCAACATCTCGCACATTTCGTTCTCTAACAGAACAAAAACAAAAAATCATATTTCCGTACGTCAGACAGCGCAGCGCCACAGAGACAAAGCAGATTGAAAATGATGGGGCTCAAAGCATCCGGCAAAATGAATCCGAGGAAGACCTCACGGTTGAAAATACCAGCAGAAATCCCGGCGGAGCATTTTGTTATAATCACTCGTTCCGGGCGCTCGAGCCGGTCTTGGAGCATTCGGCGATATGGGCGAGTAGTGCGGGTCTCTTATCCTACATTGGGTAGTGGCTCCCTTTGTCGACGGGCTCCATTTCATGGAAACAGTCGCCAGGAAGCCAGCGAGCGCGACGAGAAGGACACCCACGACCGTGACGTCATACGCCACTGACTTCATCTCGTTACGTTACGTTCCTTGACGAGACGTCGCCTGCAGGAAGCCTACGGCTGCAGGCGTTCCTTTCCTTCGTCTCGCCCTCGCGCTTTTCAACCTCTGCTGTGTCCCAAATCCTCTCACTTCCTCATTTACTCTGACTACATCCTTCACTCCTTAAACTCTGTCAAATTTTTTTCTTCATCCTTCGAGATCGAATTTCTTCGAGATTTTTTCGAAATTTTCAGTATTTTAATTTTGAGTACTTTAAATATGCCATGTAATTTCTGTTCATTCCTGAGAGTGTTTCATACATTTTTTTTCCATATATTTCTGCGCTCACAAAAAACTTGATGTACACATTCTTCATCTTGCACAGAAAAGTATATCTACAACCTAAGAAATCAAAAGTATAGCCAACGTTAGGCCATAAATTCGGAGAGAAGTATATGAAAAAAACGCAATCAATAACTCACTACCCGCCGTCTCCCTCACACTTCATTCCTGCCATCGCGCCGTTTTATGGATCAACCAATCATCCGTGGAAATAAATTCTCTAGTAGAAAAAGAAAAACGTCGATGCTAGAAAACATCAAAGGCTTTACCGAGCTTCTCGCTATCTCGACGTGTTTTACAAAACGCGCCAGAATCAGGGTACCGGCAGATAGCGAAGGGGAGGGAGTGCTCGAAACACTACGGGAGTCATATATACAACGGCAGGCCCCATTGAATGCCGTAGTTTGAAAACTTTGAACGTTAAGGGAAAGGGTAGCTGGCAGCCAAGAACGTATTGTGAAGATTTCAGCCAAAGGTAGAAGAGCCCGGGCGACAATCGTACCCAATACTCTGGGCGGCTTTAAAGAAGCTCATCCTGCAGATATTCAAAAAGTCCAAATACTCTTGAATGAAACAAATTCCTCGAATCAGGCAAGTTTCCTCGTTGTTCGGAAAGATTTCAGGTGACTGTGAAATATACGGTAGTTTCCGGATTTTCCATTTCATCGATTCGAATTTCATGTGATTTTTCGTGGAATACGTACAACTAACTGATAGGGTTTAAGGAAGATACATTTGGAAAATTTATTATTGAAGCCATTAAAAATTGAAAATGTTACAACTCGAGAAACGATCTATATTTTCGAATACTTGTTAATGATTTGAAATTTCTGTCAGCATACTTCACTTTATTTTTGACAGACAATTAAAAATTTACAACCAACCTGAGGCGATAAAATAATATCTTCTTCCATTCCATGACACATTTTTTAACTCAAATGTAAAGCTATGATGTTTTTTTTTTTCAAATAATCATGTTGGAACTACGATATTTTTTTACTGCCTCGAGTTATAAAAAAAAGGTAAAAAATGGAATAACTGTCACAAATTCGAGAAATTATGTAGTATTTCTCTAAGCTGCTTTATATTACCAAGAGTTATACTCCGATCTGTATTGACAGAAAAATTTCCCGAGGAAATAGGTATTTTTGAATATACTGATATCTTCACAGCGATCGAAGGATGACGAAAGTCTGTTAGATGAAACGAAGGAATTCAGCGTCATAGATAAAAGCCGGTTGGGGTAGCTAAGACGAAAACGGTCGCGGAGACTAACCCTTTTCAGAACGAAATCTTGGATATTAGAAGCAGCGGCGGTTGATATGATCTTTTAATGGGCGCTTTGTGGCTCGACCCATTGCCGAGATCTAAGACTGGGAGAAGCTGGTGGTTGGTTGGCTGGCGGGCTGTCACAGCGCACTAGCTTCTCCCCGTCATTGCCTTTGTCACTGCTTCCTTCTCATCTCTCGTTAAGCTTCTTTTCTTTCTTTCTATCGACTCCTGCCGAATTGATAACACTATCAAAGTACCTTTTTCCCATCAACGAGGAACAAATTGACCCACTCCCAAAAAACGTGAAACATGATTACGAAAACACTCGAGGATTTTAAATTCCGCTACCACAAGCAGTTATTCTATCACCCTATCCTCGAATTTGATTTCAACCTCGTATTTTATATTCTCCGATTCAAGCAATTTTCCTGACACATCCACACACGAACATCTAATTACCCACCGTGTAACAGTTCCAAAGTAGAATCAACTGTTACTGAAAATCTAGAAAATAATTACAGCGACGTAATCATTACTCAATACAGTAGTGCAAAGTTGCGCTAGTGTCGAAACAAAGGCCCTGTACGTGGAAACCCGTAGCTAGCACCCCGAACAAAAGCGGTATAATTATCCTTTCGCAAAGAGAAAGCAAGTCCGTAGCTGAACGATCGACGTGGTTGTCGACATCATTGAGTAGGGAGCTGACTGGGCTTCGTCGAGTTTCTAGCTAACCATGCAGCCACCCAAGTCTCTGTGGTCAAAGTTTCTGCTCGCGCCCCCTAAAGTCCCGCCAACTTTCACGCTCTGCATCAATCTCAGACTTCCTCCAGACGGTCTGGCCTGAAGAAGCTATCGGACCACCGAATCTTACGCCAGATTTCTGATTATAGGTCATAATAAAAAGCTTTCTGTGAGAACATAGAATTCCTTGATTGGTTATAAGTTTTACGACTTTAATAATGCGGATACCAGCCGAATTAAAATGAACAACAAACTTACAATCAGATAGTCCCAATTTTTAATTAATTCAAACATACAAATATCAATTTTTCATACGAGTCACATTAATTCTCAACATTTCCATGTCATTCTTAGATCTGTCAGGTTTTTCGCCGACGTGATAACCATGCTTCATATTTCCATTTAACACCTCCACACCCTTTCTACGCACCTGACACCACAGCGTAATTTTTTTTGCCCAACATCAAAGAGGGTAAACATTGCTCGGTAAAAAATGAGCGTCGTTGGGGGATAAACTCGAATAAATAAACAAAAGAGCACGATCGGTCGTCGACGCCGAGATGAAGGGGGATTAATAATGCACCTCGGAATTTTTCTTCTCCGGCTTTTCACTTCAACCACGAAAACTCTCACCCTCGCTCCTTTCCCCATTACCGGATGGAAATTGAGGCCTAATTTTAATTTCACTCGTATTAAAATCGCCAAAGTCGGTGGAGCGACAAGGCTGACGTTGTAAAATTATGAAACTGATAAGGGTCGTCGACGGGGGAAAAAATCGTCCCTCGTAAAATTCCGATGAATGAAATTGATTTCGGAATAATAGGGAAATGGTCCATTTTCGAAATAAGTGCGATCGGAATGGCGGGCAATAAAATATTGACTCGCACTCAAATGTGACGTCACGTCTCGACGGAGCCCACACTATGCAGACAAAACTCCGATTAAATGGAAAGCGATTCTCCTCGATCTTGCCGCGGGTGAATGTGGTGGTAAGAAACGCGCGGCATTCGCCTTTCTAGAAAGCCCGGGTGAAAAGCAAAGCCCGAAATTAGAATACAAACCCGGCGAACGAACGGAGGATAGGACCCATGTGCCACACGCGAGCACGGGAATAGCGCCGGCTTTCAGCGGGATCTAAAGAGAGTCTAATTTACATACGCTCTCGCGGAACGTCGATGAGAGAGTAGTGAGAAACTCGGCAGCGCGGTGGCCCGTTTGTCTGCGAATCCGCGCCATTCTTCTGGAAAATACTGTAATTGGTTCCAAGCCGAGTTATTGCAAAAGTCGTGAGCCGCGGATGGATTATAAGTTCCCTGCGCCGGGGAAAGGGGCATCGCGGGGGTGTTTTTGCAGGTTATTGGACGAATGGTTATTGAATGATTGTTGATGCTCGTGAATACATGAAAATGAATCACACTCCTGCCTCAACTTGACCTGATTAAGGAATGTCGAAACTCTGGAAAATACTGTGCATGTCATGAATCACACGAGTATTTTGTGAAAACCTTCTGAAAACAAATTCCCTCGTCTCCAGTAATTGGAATTACGCAAGAGGAAAAGTCAGTCTCCAAAGCTCAAGACATCACTGTGGGAATTCGATATATTGGACGAATCGTAATCGTACAAAGTCGGACTGCAAAGCCTTTCGGAGTATAAAGAGCTTTCGGGTGTGTCAGTACACACAAGGTCGATGGTTAAGCCACTGATATCTTGATGTCTTTAGGAATTTCCATTAAAGCGAATTCCGGACGCAAGCGAGCACGGGCACGCGAGAGTTTTATCATGGGATAAAGCGAAGATACGGGGAGGATGATCAATGGCTAAGCGGAAGGTAGTAACCACGGTTTGACGCTGTCCCGGCTCGCCAGGCAGTCTATGAAGATAGCAGGGAAAGGGCTGCGATCTTATCCGGGCGTTACCACCTAAGCTGTTTGTGTCTTGTAAACTCGAGGACTCGGACCCTTGGACCTTGATAGGAGATAAGGCGGCCGGCGAGAACCGCAACGGGGGACCTTCTCGAGACACCCTCGGCAGAGATCGACACGAGAACTGCTCCATTTTCCGGTGTGAAAAAATTAGTCTACTCTTCAGAAGGGGTTGGTTTGAATCAGGGACAGGGAATTAAAATGATTAACGATTCCGTTTCGGTTTCGGTTCCTAGAAATACATTATTAACGGTTCCAGTTCCAGTTCCGGTTCCAAAAAAAGAGTTGA
>JAPYZK010003194.1:0-12474 GCA_030522785.1 Platygaster equestris | reverse complement strand
TTCAAAAATTGTTAGGTATCATATATTTCAGAAGGATCGTTATTTTTTTAATCCCTGAAAAAGTTTCAGAATATTCTACGTACTTCAGATTTTTTCGAACTAAAGGATTTTGAAATTGCATATATTTTGAACTCTTGAAAATTTTCAAAATAGGTTTCTAGGGAAATTTCAATTTTCTCTTGACTGTCCAAATCCTAAGACTGATCGATTTTGTCGGTGATGATTATAATATTCTGAGTATTTCAGTATTTTTGTGAATTCTCTGGAAATTCAACTGGCACTGTGGGAGGTTTCACTGTATTTGGAAAAAGATATTTACATATTGGGAAAATCTGCTCAAATGACTCACAATAAATTCTAAATCATCGTAACCGTAGTTGAGGAAAAGTGATTCATAATCAGCTAAATTCAAACTAGACAGCCACTGACCCACGTGGGTCGAGACCACGGGACTGTTCGCAACGTCCGAGCTCATGCCTGAAAAAGAATTCAATGCACATTTCGCAAAATCCGGCTCTCGTTTTACACCTTTCGCTCGGCTCGATTGAAATGTTATTCTCGGTTCAAGTTTGTTCCCAGCTATACGAGCGATCTCATTCATTTCATACGTATAATTATAGTGACTCATGAAAATCATCGATGTATTTCATTCATCGAACGTTTTATTTGTTTTGGAAATATGTACTCAACTTCGGTCTCAAGTTCGCTAAAAAACAGACTTATAATCTTTCCTTTCTCACAACAATGTGATGTATTAAAAATGTTCTTATTCTTAAAAATGATTTTTGGGAAAGTTTTATTAATTTTTCTTTAATAAAATAAATTTGGTAACAACAACTATATGTTCAGTTTTTTCGTATTCTACTACATTTATTTACTAGTGTCATTTTTTTTTCTACTTTCTCATCAGTGTGTTTCGGAACCAAGAAAACTTTTCATCGAGTCATCAACTTTTGATTCCCTCTTCGAAAAAACCCCATCTCGATAATTTTCAATCAAACTCGACCAAGTCCCGTCGTGATTGGATCTCTTTGTTGCCGGGAATCCACATTTTTTGCGTGACCTACCTAATCTGGTTTGAAACTCTTTTTCGAGCTCGGTGACGAAGACGGATTCTCTAACGAGGCCGGTGCCGAAAGTGGCCATAATTTCCGAGATCTTGGCCCATTCTTCTTGCTCATCGAAGGGGCTCATTACGCTGAAGGATTTGTCATCTTTATCGTGATCTTGATCCGACAGTCGAAAAGGAACGTTGTCATCGTCGAGGCGCTCGCCGGAGTTGTCGGTTCCGCTGCCCATTCCAACAGCGAGAGGGTTGTAAACGTGACGAAGTCGTCGCAATGTCCGCGGCCTCTCGGCCGACACCGAGCCTTTCAGTAAACCTGTTTTGGGGGGACAAATCGAAATTTTGAGGCGTCGTTTGGTTACGAAAATTGTGAATCATTTTTATGTATTCGAATTCTGGGGATGAGTCACCCCTAAAGTCCCTACCCAGCAGAATGAAATTTTGACTTGTTCCCTCCCCAAAAATGTTTTTTGAATCAGCCCCTGGCTTATTTATGAAGTTTAGAAGAAAACTGGCATGAATTGCTGAATTGTGTGAATTTTATGATGTATTTGATGATTCTTAGAAAGTACATATACAAGAAATATGGGAATTGTACGTAGTCTGAAATTTCTGAAACTTCGTAATTTTTTGAAAGTACGAAATGTCAAAAAGTTTCGATACTTCGAAAATTCCGAAAATTTACAACCTTTGAAATACTTGAAAATATACAACTTCGAAATACTTGAAAACTTTGAAATTGTGAGATGTCATGAATTTCGTAATTTCTAGTCTCAAGAACTTTGAAAATGACGAAATTTCTAGAAGTTTGAAAATGTCAAAAGTCAGTAATTTGTGATCTTTGAAATTCTTGGAAATTTAAAGATTCTTGGTTATTCTCGAAAACTTCGAATTCCGAAATTTCGTAAGAATTCTGGAATTTCCGAAACTTTAGAAACTTGGAGATTCCTAGTTCCTTGAAACTTCAGAATTTGATGAAATTTTAAAATTTTACAACTTCGAAACCTTAAAATCTTGAAATGTCAAACATTCCGAAATTTCTTGGCTTAAAAACGTCAAAATACTTGAAAACTTGAGAACTCACGGAATTTCCGAAACTTTGAAGACATTAAAACTCAATCATTTATCATCTCGAAAACTCTTAAAAACTTCCAAGTTCTTGGAAAGTCTCAAAAACTTTAAAATTTCGACATTTGAAGAAGTTCTGAAATTTACAAAATTTTATAACTCAGAAAAAGATTCTTCGAAACTTCAAAATTTCGAAAAATGCAAAAGTTCTGAAACTCAGAAACATTACAATTCCGAAATTTTGAACTTTCTAGGTTTCAAAACTTGCCAAATTTTTCATAGCTTCCAAAATGTAAAAACTCACTGATTTTTCATCATTATAATTCTCGCAAAGTTCAGAGTTCTCAGGAATCCTCAAAAACTTGAAAGTTCCAAAATTTTCAAAACTTCTAAAACGTTTTAAATTCAAAACTTTAGATTTCATAATTCCAGGAATTCTAAAATTTCCGAAGCCTCGAAGTTTGATCACCCTGAAAGTTTTCGAACATTTAAAATTTTAAGATACGTAAAAACTTCAAAAATCATGAAATTTCCAGAAACTCAACAAAATGGAACTCATTCATTTTTAATCTCGACAATTCTCAAATTTCGAAGTTTTCGGACATCGTCGAAAATTTCCAAAATCCAACATTTTGAAAATTTCCAAAATTTTCGAAATTTCAGAACTTTATAATTCTTTAAAACTTTTTCATAATTCTCATTCTTTTTGAAAATTTTAAAATTCCAGCAATTTAAAAACTTCCAAAATTTCCGAAACTTCAGAAGATCATGATTCTTCGAAACTTCAAAATTCCGAAAACTTAAAAAGTTCCGAAACTCAGAAACTCAGAAATCTTAAAATTTCAAAAATTCCGAAGGCTTAAAAACTTCAAAATACGTAGAAAATTCGAAAATCGCGAAATTTCGTCACGTTCAAAAACGTCAAAACTCAATAATTTCCCATCTGCAAAATCTCAAAACTACTATATTTCAATATATTCAGGACTTCTAATATTTACGAAACTTCAAAATTGCGATTCATTATTCATAACAACATTTTATTCAGGGGCCCCGCCTAAAATCTTTGCCCCAGACCCCAAAAAATTTTTAAAAGTTTCTAAAATCCAGGAAATTTTCCAGAAAACGTGTCTCCCATCGCACGACACGTACCTCGATTGCCACAAACATTGTAATCACGTTAGGTATTCATTTTTACACGGTGGAACGGGTCCGGGGATAGGCGAGCCGGAACAGGGATCGCATTTGAAAATTAAATTGACATCGATGTGTCGGAACAGGAGATGATGTATACAAACAGCCTGGCTCCTCGATCCCTGGGCTTTCTGTAACAAGTGCCAGCGCTGGCCATAGGAAATTCAAATGGAATACCATCCAGTGTACATGCCATTCGAATATCCATAATGGATATGCCCTGCATACGAATGTTATCGTAGATGCGATGCATATTCAGCGCGGGGTAGTCGTTATTGTTCGACTCTATGCGGGTTTACATCCGTGTCAATAACTGATTCGCTATGTAATCAGAAACGCCCGAAGTCAACGCGTTTTAGTGGAGTCGCGAGGAAGTATCAAAAAACGGATTTTTTGATATGAATGTAGGAAGTTTCGAGCGGGATTTGCTAAGGGATGTGAAATGGGTAGCAGGAATGTTTGGCAACTTTTGGGGACTTTCAAATCAGTGGAAAACTACTGATTACCAGACACTTTGAAAGTGAGAACAAAACAAAGTATTAGAAATGAAATACACTTTTTGTATTTTTCAGCATATTGATTACTGTTTACTAAAAAGTGGTGAAACTCCGGAAATCGGACGATTAAAAAAAGTTTTAAGTATAAAAATAATCCACGTTCCACGATTCTTATGAGGTTGTCTCATTAAAGTCTCGTAATAAACTAAAGTTTTTCAAAGTAATTTCGAAATATTGTCATTGCTTTTTACGAATTTTAGAGGGTCAGAAAAAAAAATTTTTTCAAGAGATTTGAAACTTTATGAGAATTGTGTTAACTTTTACGAGAATATACATTATATTACCAGGGTCGTATTTCTCAGATTCATAAAATTTTGACGTATCAACCCTGTTGGTATTTCTGAAATGTCGATAGCAGAATGTTTCTTATACTAAAATCATTAATCAGTGGCGAACGCAGAATGAGGGGGGGGGGGGGGTTGCCTTACAATCCCCCGAAATTTTTGAGAAAATTTCGAAATTTGCTTTAACGCAGAAGAAGTTTTTAGGGATGCTAATCCCTCTGGACATTAGAAAAAGATTTATTATTTTCGTAAGTAAAGTGAGAAAAAATTTGAACATAGAAAAAACGTGCGTTTTGAAGTCGAAAAGAATCAATATCCAAACTTTAAATTTTTGTGAAATAGTAAGCGAATTTAGAAAATTAGAAATTTTTAAATTAAAAGTGTTGACAATTAGAAATTGGAATATAAAAGGTAAATTTTTAATTTCAATTTGGGAAAAATTAATGATTGTACTGAAATTTCTGGAAGATTAAGAATTGAAAACTGATCGAAAACTGAAAATGAAAATTTCTAAGAAACAGAAAATGTAATTGAGAAAATAGAACTATGAATAATGTTAGACTGAAACAAATGAAAAATTGTGTAATATGAAACTTCAATAATGAAAATTCCTGAACTTTGAAATGTACATGTGCAAAGCTCAAAAAATTTTTGAATTTCAAATCACAGCGAATATTGAAAATAAGGAAAAGTGATGTTGTAAGAAACATTTAACTCTAAAATGAAAAATTGCAAAATTTGCAAATTTGCAAAATTAAAAAAAAATGTTTCCTAATTTTCGGAATTCTGTTATTTTTGAAATTTTCGTAATTCTTGCAATTACTGAAATTTTTTGAACTCTCGTAATTTTTCTAATTTCTGAAATTTTTGATTTCTCGTAATTTTTCAAATTTCTGAAACTTGTAATATTCTCGTCATTTTTGAAATTTTCCCAATTCCTGAAACTTCCAAAATTTTTGGACATTTTTGGTTTTGTGGAATTTTTAAACTTTACACAATTTTACGAATTCTAAAAATTTTTGTAATTCTCAAATTTTTCAAGATTCTCAGATTCTTCACAAAATTATAGTTTTAGAAATTTCATTGATCTCCGATATTTTCAAAATTCTCAAAGTTTTCGGAAATTTGAAAATTTTCAAAATTGCTATAATTTTTGAAATCATTGAAATTGTTTAAATTCCTGAATCCTTAAATTTCGAAGTATTAACAAGTTTTTCAGAAGTACAAAGTTTCATAATTTTTCGAGAATTTCTCAACTTTCGTGATCGTCAACATTTTTTGAAATTTCCGAAATCTTCAGTTTTTTCGAATTACTTAAACTTTAAAAAATTGAAAAAATGTCTAGAATCATAAAAAGGTCTAAATCCCCGAATTTCCACAAATTTCGAAATTTTTGGAAGTTCGGGACTATCCAAAATTTTCCAAATTGTGTCACAAATTGTAATGTTGAAGTTTCTAATTTTCCAAATTCACATATAGTTCCATAAAAACTTGGAAGTCTCAAGTATTGAATCTTTGAGATTTTAAAGCCCAAATATTTTCATATTTCAAGTTTCTACTCATTTTACTCACAAAAACAATCTTTCCTAAATTTCGGTAGGGCTCAAACCCCCCTCTGCGTTCGCCCCTGCTTCTGCCATAAATAAAATACATAAAAATATAACACGAAAAACTCAAACACGTCATGATTCTCTCATTATCCGACATTCCCCTACAATTCCTTCTTAAAGACTCACAAAAGTGTCATCCCTCAAAAAACCCCCGCATTCACAAAAATCTTCGCGTTTGTTTAGGACAACTCCAAACAATCACCTCCTTTTGTAGTCAATCCAAGACGCGTGCCCGTCGAAACGCGATATCTGATATACATTCTTTCATACGATTTTCGCAAATGAGGATTCGCCGAGCGTGCAAAGACACACAGGTGAGCAAACACAAAAAAGCCGAGGAAGACGTACATCCGAAAAGAAAGTGACAAAAGACGATGCCGAAGGACGACTCGAAAAAAAAGGGAAAAATGCAAACAAAAAAAAATAAGGGAAAAAAGGGACTCGGGCATATGTGCTTTTCAAGCTCTGCCTTCATACATCAGCGTACAATGAAAAGCTCGTAAAAACGTTAAATAGGGAAAAGCGCGACGGGGGGAGGGGGCGGGGGCGTAGGGAAGAAGGAGCGAAAATGTACGTAATTTTAATTAAAGCTTGAAGATGAAAGGCGAGGCTCGTTGACGCTCTCGCAGTTTCAACCCTCATTCCGAGCACTTATATATTCCGCGCCTCGTGTTACATTATATAGGCAGTTCCCATTCAGACCATTTTCAGTGTTCGCGTATTACGTAAATACTTTGCGGCCTTTGTTTCGCCGAGTGTCAGTCGAGAGATTCGCGCACAATCGCAGACACGGATTTAATTGAATATATAATTATTGCGCGTTTTCCGAACGGTGTTCCAAGGTTGGGCGGGGAATTGATTCACACGGGGATGGATGCTTCTCTTGGCTCGGCATCCGATTGTTTTCGACAATGTGGTTGTTATCGACACTTACGTGAAGGAGAACTCTACTTTGGGTGGGTATTTTTGGATCTAACCTGACATAACTGACGAATTTTGGGATTTGTGAGAGTTTTGGATGATTTTGGAAAAGTTTTCGGGATTTATCTTGATTTACGGACGTTTTCGATGATTTTGTGGGGATGCTACAAATTTGGTGTGACGTTAAAAAAATGTTGGAATTTTTTGGGATGAGAGGATTCGTTAAATTGTGTGGGGAGACTTGAATTTGAGGGGCATTTCTTGACCTAACCTCACCTGACTGACTAACCTGATTGATTTGGGATTTTAGAGGGTTTTAATAGGATTTTGGAGAGATTTCGAAGATTCGGAAAAAGTTTTTTTTTTAATTTATTCGATCATTTTTTTAAGATCATACCAATTTTTTGTAATATTGAGAAATGTTATCGTCGTTGATAAAATTGTTTGGGATGACGGAATTCGTTGCTTTGTGTGAGGAGACTTCAATTCAAGGGGGACTTTTTGACGTTACATGATTTGATTGACGAATTTTTGCATCCCTGACAGTTTTGATAGGATTTTGAACGGATTTGGATGATTTTGAAAAAGTTGTAGGAATTTATATTAATTTTCAGGTTTTTTCATTGTTTTTTTAGAGATGTCATAAATTTGGTGTGATATCAAAAAATGTCACTGTCATATTTAATTCGAATTTTTGGAAATGACAGAATTATTTGCATTTTGGGAGAACATTTTTTGACTTTACCTGAGTAAAGAATTTATTAATACTTTAGTAGTTTGCCAGGATTGTAAAAAATTAGACACAATTTTGAAATTCCACCTAATTCTAAGAAGGCTGTCAGAATTTTCAAAAATGTGCATAAAATTAATATTACCGCCTGAAATTCGAAAAGTTGAAAGAAATTTCTTCATTGATTTTAGCGAAGGCAAATCGACTGTGTTTTTGGATGCAATCTGACCTAGATCGACGAATTCCTAAATGTTGAATTTTCAAAATTTGGAAATTTCTCGATTTTCTAAAATTGGACAGCCTTTTTGAGGATTGATATAATTTGGAAACGAATTTTCATAATCATCACTTGCTCGTGGATTTTGAGTGAAAATTTCCGATATTTCCAGAGTTTAAACAATTATATATGATTTTTCAAAATTTTATAAATTCTTAAAAGGTATTGTTAGTTTTCTAGAAAATGTACATACATAGGGAAAATTTATCGCTTCCGGATCGACTGTCATTATAAAGCCCCTGATTGTATCTGTCAACAATTTGCTATCGACAGTCAACAAACTCAGCCCGACCATTCGGACGAGTATTTTTGGACCCTACTTGACCTGATTAATGAATTTACATGTACCTGGGAAATTTTCGAACATTTTTGGGAACTTGACAGTTTTTCCGAAATATTGGGAATAGTTCTTGAAGGTTGTCGAATATTTTTCGATTCCGCAGAATTTTGCGATAGCCCACATAGCATTTGATCGAGTCAATTTTTCGTCAATCAGGATGCACACGTATGTGAAGCTGGAGTCGTATCATGATTTTATTATTGAAATTGCCATGCATCCGAAAATGTTATCATTCCAATAATTGTAATTCTACTGTCAATACACCATAAATTAGTTAATCAAAACAAGAAATGGATTTTATTTTTTGTTTTGATTAACTACGTGTCTGTAGTAGAATTAACCTCAATTGGATCTGTAATATTCTTTTATTTCACTTTTTCATAGAAAGTAGTAATTTTATTACATATATGTATTATAATATATGTAATATTGTATATAACAATAATAATATATAATCATCATAATAACAATATATGCATAATTATGATTATAATTATAATAATTGTATATATTATTATATATATTATACATTATAATTATAATTACATATATATATCATATGATTATATAATTAGTAAAAGTACTGTAAGAAATTAGTAATTCCTACTAAACCTTTTTTCTCACAATTAGTGTGGTTGTTTGTAGGCAATTTAAATGTAAACCGTAACAGAATCGGCATAGTTAAATCGCTTTCTTCTTTGTTCAAGTGTTAAAAAGGTACTCGACACTTTTGATACTTCAATTATTTTCCGGATACAGCGCTCCTAGAAATAAACTGGCGAGCAACTTGCTCTAACTTGAGTCCATGGCTCCAAAAATAGCGGGTAAAACGATTCAACCAGAAATAGCATGTTTTTCATATGTAAACCTACTATAAATATTACTGGAATTTGCAAGGTGAATAAGTGAATTAGTGGATTTCTCAGAGAACATTACTGAGCTTAGTTCAAATGTAATATATCAAAAAGTGCATAAAAAAAGGTATTGGCGTATTTTTTCATTCATTGGGAAACATTTTTGTTATTCTTCGGAAATTTCCGCGTGCGCAAAATCACGAAGCGCATTATTCAAAACGATCCGCGTTGCAGTTTGCATAACTGTGCGTAATAGACCGCAGCCTCCAGATAAAAATGGTTACGTGATCGAAAAAAACCTTTGTTATAGTAGATACTCGTAGGTAGAGAACAATAGATTCGTCTGTTTCCAGAATGTTTGTTTCGTGAGCAAATCTAATCTGAATCTAGAACAAAAATATTCGATCCCACGATTTTGTTAATTTTAGAATCCTTCCAAGGTATAAATGTGTACTCAGGGGATTATGATTCGTTCGATTGCTGTTCGAAGTGAAAATCAAAAGCTGCACTATCTGAAAGCTTATTTTACTATCGAAAAAAATGATAAGATGAGTCTTATTGAAATGTCAGTTGGCTCCTTTTGTTCTTCACCCCTTCATTTGGACAAAAATTGAATCATTTTACGGTAGGTCGAATGACTGGAATTTTTTGGTGATTAGTTTTTCGTTTTATTTTATAGTCGTTCAAAAAATTTGTGTTTTCTTTTTCTTTACAATCAAATATTTTCGAGTTTTTCGAAGAAGATAAAATAATTCTGATTTTTGTGGACCTTGAATTCGGAAAATGTAAAAATTTACTGGAGAGTCTTTCCCTTTCACTCCAAATTTTGATAAGTATCGTAAAAAGTTTTGGAAATGTTGAAAAATTTTTCATTAGGATTAGGAACTCATTTAACATATCAGCAAAAAATATGCGAGCTATGCGTTGACATTGAGCATAAAACGGTTTCGTTATCACGCGATAACGTCGGAACGCTCAACGATTCGGAATAGAGAAACGAAGAATCCTCTCATTACTCGACTATGACTCGAGTATTTTTTGTACTTAGGTCTAAAAAAAGATTCAATATTTTTCGACTGATTCAGGATTTTTTTTTCAAAGTATGAGAAAAATTCTGGAATTTGAAAGATATTTGGTTGCTGGTTAAACAAACGTTTTTTTATTTTTATGAGTACGTAAAAACTGTTTGGAAAACGAAAAATTTTTTCAATTCTGGCAAAAAGATTAAGACCCAATCGAAAATGTGTACATGGATTGTGATTTTCAAATGTAGAATAGATTTTTCCTAACGCAAAAAACCCATCAACGGTAGAGAGTTTGATAAGTACATACAATTATTTGATTAAATATGTGAACAGAGAAGTTTCATAAACATTTCTGATGACGGCAATAAGAATTCCAAAAGTTCCCGGTAATTTTGAAAATAAAATTTCAAAAATACTCCCACATAGATATATAGTGACAATAATTCGTACTGATGGTACAATGATTCGTATGAATGATGATCGCACATAATTTATGATCGTATAATGATGCACTTCCAGAAAATCAGAGATATTAGAGAAGTTTTCCAAGGTCGTATATAATCATTTACGCATGTTTGTACCATCATCAAATGACTCCATTCAATGAGATTGACTAATTCTTCATATTTCAAATACGTACAAAAGTTTGACCGGATAGGTTAAAATTTAGTTGTTTTTTTCAAAATTCGAGTTTCGAAAAGTAGGAATTTCCATTCAAGCTCAACGGTAATCAAATGAACAAAATTTCGATCGCCCGAAACATCATTGAGTCAATAGAAATTGAACGGAAACCCAATGAAAACTTAATGGTAATTTCTAATGGAAATTCAATGGTAAACGAGTGGAAAAAATTTCCATGAGCAAAAATATCATTCACTCCATAAAAATAGAAACTCAACAATAATTTTCAATGGAAATTTAATGTCACGTTTTCCTACGGGCGTATCAATAATTCCAACAAAAAAAAAGCTATCTTTGAACTCCCCTAACACCAGTTATTTTCGAAGAAAAAAAACGTACACCCGGTGAAAGTCGATCCCACAACAACGTTTCGTCGCGAGAATAATCGCGTCCGATAAGAAAAGTTCTCTGTCATCACATTCAACAGAAAATGTTTTATTTCAGATTATCTCGAGATACCGCGAATCTCAATTTTTTTTGCGATTGCTCATCGGGCGTCATTATCTTAATTAAAATCGTGCCACTTTGAATAATTGCACAAATTACAGTAATAACAAGTGTGCGTGGAATACGATAATTATTCGAGGGCAAAAGAAGTTAATTGCGGCCAGAAATTTTTATTGTTTCTCGTTGAGAAGTGTCCGTCAATTGTCGGACGACAAAAAGAGACCGGAAATCGGCCAGCGTATGAAACGGACGTTCATTTTTATTCTGCTCGAGCGGAGTCAATGAAGGTCTTCCATGAAGCAATTTTAATGTAAAAAAGAACGCGACTCGAGTGCAGGCTATAAAATGTTGAAGCTGGCAGGATTGATTTTTATTTTGTTGAAAAAACGACTTCAGCGATTGCGGGTTTTTGCGTCTTTGATATATGCGACAATAGTCTAAGTAGCGGTGAACATGAAAGGGGGTCTTCTATCGCTTGGACGAAAGTATGTTAAGGGTTATGAAATAATATCTGACGGAAGATTTGCTGACGAATGGAAAGTTGATTTATGATTGGGGGAGAGTTGAGATTGGGAGGAGTGATTGGGATTTGGAGTTGTTTTCAGGGATTTTCGGTATTAGATGAAATTAATCAAATTTTACGATTTACTTTTTTTCTCGATTCAGGTGAAAATCCAGTTAACGTGATAGTAAAAAATTACTAATTGGAATAATCAAAACAGCTGAATTTTTCCGAGTGAAGATTCGCTTTGAAAGTTCTGTAAATCAGGAGTAAATGGGAATTTCACTCGAAATGAGTGAAATTCTATATTTCTTTCAGAAAAATAATGTACAGTAAAACTCGCCGTATTGTCGCTATCTTTATCTTTGTCGCCTGTCGTATTGTCCTATTGTAAAACCGGTTTTACAATACGACAATACGACAGGCGACAAAGATGGAAATAGCGACAATACGACGAGTTTTGCTGTCGCTCAATTATGTTGAGTGAAATATCACTATAAAATGAGTAATATTCCACTAATTTCGAGTGATTAATTTTAACTGATGCAATTTTCACTCAAATTGAGTGTTTTCACTTAAAAAAATGTAGAAATTTTTTTTTCAATTCGTTAATTGATTCCGGTAATTTTAAATTACGTTTTTTGACCTCATTTTCCGAGTTGGCTATGGGGTTCTTTTATTTCTTAATTCACCGCGTCTGCTCTTATTCAAGACCACTTTATCCTGGATTAATAAACCTGATTTAGCTCATTCAGTTGTTATTGATGCCGACTGAGCGCTCAATCTTTGAATGCGCGAGCGTTGCGAAACTCGCACGACAATTCCTTCATTTACTTTCGGCTTGACTGAAACGTTGCGTGATGAGAGTTGGTGTTATTTAGCGTTTTTCGGGTTGAGGGGTGAAGGGGGGGGGGGGGGGGG
>JAPYZK010003193.1:0-12475 GCA_030522785.1 Platygaster equestris | reverse complement strand
TATTGAAAAATATATTCAACTGGAAACCTCCAAAATTTCGATATTTACGAATTTCTAGATTTCGTCAAACATTAATAATCTCAAATTTATATGAATATTTTTTCGATGTACTGAAAACCAAAAATTTGAATTTTCAATTGCAATTTCGATGAGTTTTACCGATTTGACGTGACGTTGGGCTTCTTCAACTTTTTCTTGAAACTGCATGACCTCTTCTTCCTCATACTGGTAAAGCGGCAATTTTTTTGAAATCAATTCTTCGATGCGTTGATAAAGTTCAAGGTCGTACTGAGTCACAAAAGTGACTGCTATACCTGAACGACCTGCGCGAGCGGTTCTGCCAACCCGATGGATATAATCCTTACTGTGGGTCGGAATGTCGAAATTGATAACGACGTCGACGTGAGGGATATCGAGACCTCTGTAAAAAATTAATAAATACATCAAATAATATAATAAAAAAAATTTTCTATAAAAAATGTGACGAAGAAAAATAATATGAATATAATGAATAAACAATATAAATAACTAACAAGTAATACATAATATATATAATGAATATACAATAAATAAATAAATGAGGCTGAAAACCAAAATATATCAATTCTTAAATTTTTTCAAAAACACTTTTTCGATTAATTTTGTGACATATCATGTTCGTAATCTTTTTCTTCGAATTTTTATTTTTCAATCGATCTTTGAATAATAATTTTTCCCAATTCGCAATAATTTACCTGCTGGCCACATCAGTGGAAATCAAAATTGACCTATTTTTCGCTTTGAATTTCGTCAACGCTCCAATTCTCTTATTTTGCGTCATTTGGCCATGTAACGGAATTGCGTTAAAACCCAAAAAACGCAACAAAAGCGCAGTCCTCATTGTATTGTTGCAAGTGCCGCAAAAAATCATGAAACTGTTTCCTGCTTTTTCGTTCAGAATGTGAACAAGATAAGTATCCTGCAAATTGAAAAATAATGATAATTCAATGTTTTCTCGTAAAAATAATCATTTTAAATTTTTTAGTTTCATCATTTCAAATTTTACTTTCTCTACAATTTTTTACATTTGTTTTACGTTTAAAAATTTTTGAACTCCCGAAGTTTTCATTTCACAAACAATAAATTTTCAAATTTTACTTTATTGTTTTACATTTCAAAGTTTTCGAAGTCCCAAATTTTCAATTTGACAAACAATAAATTTTAAAATTGAGTCACATTTTTACCTGCTATTTCAAATTTAAAAATATTGAAATTATTACATTATTTCTGAAATTGAGTCACATTTTTTACCTGCTATTTCAAATTTAAAAATATTGAAATTATTACATTATTCAGACATATTTTCATGGTTTGTTCAAAATTTTTAAACTCTCGAACTATTTTAATATTTCGAATTATTTGAAGTCAACTTCGGATCAATTTTTTTCAATTTCGAAGTTATTAGAATTTCAAATGTTAAAAAATAATTTCGAAATTCACACATTTTTTCATGAGAAATTTCAAAAATTAGTCAAGTTTAAATTTGCATTCACATTTTAGAAAATTCAAAGTTCGTTCAAACACCAAATTTCAAAGTACTTTCAAATACCAATTTTCTTGCTACTCTAAATGCAAAAATATTTAAATTTTCACATTCGGAAATATTCAAATTTATTGTTTCGAATGTATATTTTTGAATTTCAAAGTTTTCTGACATAAATTCAAATTCAACGCAAACTGATATTTTGGGATTCCAAATTTCCGAAACTTTTTAAGAGAAAATTCCTAGAATAAATTCGAACTCAAATAAATCAAAAATTTTTCAATCGAAATCATCTAAATTGAAAATTCGAATTCAAAATATTTAAAAATTACATATTTTCTCAAAACTAACCCGATCTTTAAAAGGTATGAACAGATAGTATTGTTTCAGTTGCTCCACAGTTTGATACTTCGTATTGATTTCAATTTTCACTGGTTCCCTCAAACAAGCTCTCTGAAGTTTTCGCACTTTTTTCGTCATGGTCGCGGAGAATAACAATGTTCGCCTGTCTCTCGGGATAGCTTTCAAAATTTTTTCAACTTCGACTTCGAAATCCATGTTCAAAATTCGATCAGCTTCGTCCATGACCTGAAAAATTAATCAATCATAAATAAAAAAAACATACGAGTATGTAACAAAATTTGAGTACAATCAATTGTTTTCATAAATTCGATACATAATACAATAATATAAAACTCAAAGATTAATTAATATTAATAAACTTAGTAATCTACAATAATATAAATATATAAATATAAATATAAATTTTTCATTTCAGTAATTAGAATTAAAAAACTCCGAATTTCAAACCTTCTAAAAATGTCTGCATATTTTTGAAATTTTAGTTCTTCGCTATTAAATAAATATTCAATAAAATAAATATATAATTTGAACATCAAATGAGCCAACAGAAAAAAATGCGGAATTTCAACATTTTTTGCAAGTTTTGAAAATCACAGTTTTTGGACATTGAATATTAGATATTTTGACATTTTTATATTAGAGCGATAAATTGAAATTAATCAATTGCAATGGTATTATTTTATCACTTATAAAATTTATCAATATCTATCACAATATTGATAAATATTACAGTATTTGAAAACTTTTAATTTTGAATAAAAAGTTCTTTTTCGAGTTCTGATTTATTTATGTATGCTGATGCTAACTCAATGGAAAATGATTATTTAATTAATTATACAACTGATGAACACGAGAAATTGATGTAAATGAATTTGAATATTTATGAATTTTGTATGTTTGTACCAAAAACTTCAAATGGTTCAAATTAAATCCTTTCGTATTTTGGAGATGGTCCACTAAACGTCCTGGAGTGGCAATCAAAATATGGGGCCTTTTTGCCAGTGCCAATTCCTGTGTAACCATATCCATGCCTCCTACCAGTGCCAGGCATTTGGCTCCGATATTTGATCCTGTGAACATTTTTTTGTTTTCATTATTTTAGAATAGGAAAAGTTTGTCATTTTTCACAATTTTCAAAACATTCCAAAAATGATACACATTTCTGAACCATTCTCGAAAATGTTTTTAAATGCATCATAATTTGGATGATGCATGTAAAAATCTTGAAAACTGTCGAAAATGAGTAAGAAATTTCGATAAATTATGTTAATGTTTTTGAAAATTTAAATAATACTAGAGTTAATTTTTGAATGGAAAAATTTCTTCATTTTTCAGGATTTTCGAAAACGATATAAGTTTTAGTTCAATTTTCTAAAATTTTTATAAATTTTGACAATGCATGTAAAAATATTTAAAATATTGAAAACTTTTAAAAACGTATAAGAAATACTAATAAAATTTTTTAATGTCTTTAAAAATACTAAAATTACTAGAATTCATCATTTTTGAATGAAAAAAGTTATTTTGTTCATCACAATTTCTTAAAATGCCAAAAATGATGCATAATTCTGTAAGATTGTCGAAAATTTTCATAAGTTAATCATAATATGGACGACGCATGTAAAAATATTGAAAACTGTCAAAAATTCATAAGAAATTTCAAGAAATTATGTAAATGTTTTCGAAAATTAAAATAATACTAGAATTAATTTTTGAATGAAAAAATTTCTTTGTGTATTATTTTTCCAGGTTCCTTATAATTTGGATGACGAATATAAAAATCTCGAAAAATTTCGAGAATCGTCAAGAAATCCTATTCAATTTCACTAATGTTGTATTTGAAAATTTCAAAAATACAAGAATCTGAATTCTAAAAAATGGCAAAAAATTCCAAAACATAATCTAAAGTACAGAAATTTACATGAAATTTTCTTTAGTGATTAACTTTCAATTAAAAAAAATAAAAATAAAAAAAAATATGTACCCAATGCCGTGAATTGTTCTTGAATTTGCAAAGCTAATTCTCTGGTGGGCGTCAAAACGAGCACGCTCAATTTTGGTGCTCCTTCTTCCATCAAAGCCTGTAATACAACAAATTTTAAATCACTATACAACAATTTTAAATAATTTTAGTTCCGAATTGACAAAACAAAAATAACCAACATATCAATTGAAAGTTATCTTCTTGAATTTGAATGATTTGTAAAAATAAGGAAAACTTTTGGAAATCAATTGGAATTTTGTTGGAATGTACCCATTGCAAATAAACAAAAAATTGTACTATACATTTTTGCTAATGGCTACTTAAAAAAATCAAGTTTACATTTCTCATTTTTAACTTTTCACATCTTCAAAGTTTTCTCACATTTTTTCTTATACTGCTGACTCTAGGACAAATAATTTCTCAAAATTAATTCAATTTCAAACTATTCGAATTAAAGAAATTCAGAAAATTGTTTTTGGCTCCAAGTCATCGATTCGAAAAAATTTTTTTGGATAAACTGCAAAGTGAAAAAGATGCTTAATTTCGAACTTTCAGTTTCACCGTTTATTTACTGAGGTGTATGATATATAACATTGTACAATTTTTTTTTACGTACATCAAGTTTCCTGCTTGAACTCAACAAAAAATTAAAATTTCAAATGACCTGTAATATTGGAAGAGCGAAAGCTGCTGTTTTTCCGGAACCAGTTTCAGCCAATCCAATGACGTCGCTTCCTGAGAAAATCAAATTATATTAAACAAAAATACTAAAAAGAAAAACAAACACACAATAACATTTTACATTTTTGGAAATTTTCCAATACAAAATACTCTGAATAATTTATATGAATTGTTGAGAATTCTTGTACATTATAATTATGAAAAATTCATAAAAAGTGTCACGGATATTCTAGTTATTTATTGTTGTAAACAATAGTTCAGTGTTCGGTGTTGTGGAAAGACTAACCTTTCAAAACAGCAGGAATAGCCTCGATTTGGATTTTCGTCGGCACTGGCCATTTCAAATCCAAACAAGTTTTGGTCAAACTTTCGTTAACGCCCTAAAAAAAATATCTTCGGAATTTGTACACAAAATCTGTGTTTTCAAAACAAATGCAAACATAAAAAATATCGTTTTTACCAGATCGCGCCAAGACGTCTTTTTTTCCTCTTTGTCTTCCATCAGTGATAAAATCAGTTAATGTGTACTTCGTTACTTAATGGCACTGACTTTACATTGATTTTTGATTAATTTTGATTAATTTCATTATTTTCATTACGAAACCCAGACCTCGTGTTTCACTCAGTTCAACTCAGTTTCACTCTGTTTCACTCTTAAGTTCTAGTTTCACTGAATTTCACTGCTAATTACAAGACACAAGTGATTTAACTCACGCGGTGGTAAACGTGGTAAGTCACCAGTGGTGGATCCAGTGTATTATGTAGAGATCAGTGGTCTGTGAATATAATATGGCGTCAATTATATATATATATCATGGATATCATGCATGTCATGAACAAAATAATTCTTTTTACTTACATAATTGGGACGAAAACGTTTAAACGGATACAAACCAAAAATTATTCAGATATTGTCATTTTTTTCAAAAGAAATCTATATTGCAGATTTGCGCGCTACGCCTAGTAATTATTTGAATTTCCCGTCATAACTGACTCATTTGTTCAGGTCAAGTTAGATTGTAAATAGGGTAAACAAAACAGCAACAACATAGTGTGAAAAAATTTTCAAATAATTGTGAGCCATTTAGTGTATTATGTTTTAAAAAATCATCTGAAAATGAAACATTGCAGAATAATTTGTTCAAACAATAAAAAAATTGATGATGGCTCTACACCTAAAATATGACGTACACATAGGAAGTTGACGACTCTCATTATCCAATCAACGGAGCATTAACTAAGCTAATTAAGGTACTCCTTAATTTAAGTTTCAACTCTTTTCTCATTTCATGCAAATTTTACTGCTTATCATGTCATGCCCGAGATTTGCAGAATTATTTACGTATGAGCATTTTATGAATTGTCAAGCAAGTTATAAATTTCGTAAATATTCCATATTTTTTATGATATATTTTCTAATAATTTGTATCTCGACATATTTAACATTATGTAATATTACAGCTGATTTTTCGAAATTTATTTTTGTCACAAATGTAAATTTTCAGATCTGTTATGAAATAAAACATTTTATTCAAATTTCGCATAACTGACAAATATTTAGTACATTTTTGACGATTCAAATATTTTACGTTTTTATGAGAATTATTATGTATTTAATTTTGGAGGATCATCTGAATTTTTTTTCATTCCGAATAATTTATTTAAATTGAAAAATTTGAAAAAAATTTTCATTCATTTCAACAAATTTTAATAAGTGTTATTGTAGTTTTAAAAAATATGATTAATGTGAACAATTTTTTCTTCATTTAGTTTCAAAAATATTCATCAACAAAAAAATACTTGAAAATACTTTCAATGTAACCAAATTTCAAAAATCACTGAAATGTTTTCCTTAATTATTTCCATTTCCCGAAAATCCAAAAACCAAATAAAATCTTCCCCCTCTTTTTCAAAAACAGCCCACCTCGCCCTGGACCCCCCAATAATGGAAGCCACCCCCAAACGCTGGCGAAAAACCCTCTACGAGAACCATGGCCTCCCGGACAACTACACCGATGTCACCTTCCTCGAGGAGCTCCGCAAGAACGTGCAGCCCAACGACGTCACGACCTCGGACGCCGTCAGGGTCGGCGCCGGCATCTCCGTTAAGATCTCCATCGTCACCCTCTTCGTCGTCGTCTTCACCTGGCTCGACAACCAGTGGGCCAGCCCGGACACCACCTTCCTCTGCAGCTCCGCCTTGACCGTCGTCGGCTACCTCATCTATGCCTTTAAAGTCTCCTCCCTTTTCAAGAGGATCTCCAAGGACCTCAGGATCGTCGTCATCTTCCTGGCGTTCAGCTACATCCTGTCGCCGGTGCTGAAGACCCTGACGGAGACGATCAGCACCAACACGATTTACGCGACCACGACCATCATGTTCCTGGCGCACCTGACCTTCAGCAGATATGGCCATCCCCAGGTCTCCCTCTCGGACTCCTTGTCCGTGACCTCCTCGATTTTCGGCTCCCTCATGCTGGCCTCCAGATTGCCCACTCCATTGTACGCTTTCACCCTGTTGACTGTCGCCGCGCAGTTCTTCGTGCTCCTTCCGTTTTTGCTGTCGAAGGTTACCATCAATGTTGCCGTGTCCTCGACCTTGACGGTTGTCACTATACACTTTTTGATGAGTACCTGGTATTTTGGTATCACTTGTATTTATCTGGTCGTTACCGGCTTCGTTCATGTAATTTGTCCGTTGTGGTACATCAGGTGGCAGAAGTACAAGGATAATATTTATGGACCTTGGGACGAGGCTATTATTTTGTCCGGTAACGTGGATTCTTAACCTCAAATTTTTGGGGTTTTTAGAAAAATTTTGGTGAGGTTTTTTTTTATTAGTGTTTATAAAAATTGTTATTTATTGATGTTTCTGAAAATCATTAAGGATTTCCGAAAACATTCATATACCCTTAGAAAACGACGACCTATATTCATATAGACATATATAAGACCATATACATATATATAAGACCTATAGACATATATAAGACTAATAAACGACATATATGTGACTTATATAGGTGACCTATAATCGCTATATAAAAACACATATATTACCTATAGACGACCTATTTATGACCTATAAACGAAATATATGAGACCCCAAACGACCTGTATGCAACACTCCCACCCATATAGGCGTGCATTGGTTTATATAGGTTATATATAAACGCAATATAGGCTAGATGGAGGTGAGATATATGTGGCTTACTTGTAAACAATTTAGGAGTAACATATATGGCATATATATGTTGTTTATAGGTCGTAAATATGGGGATATGTCACGGTCAATAACACCATCCATAAACTCATCTGTGCATGCGCGACTAAAATTCCCTAGGGCGAGAAATTTAAAATCGCGTATATATAGATATACTGCACACATAATTACAAATTTCCGCCCTAGGGAATTTCAGCGAACTCAAGTCGCGCATGCACAGATGAGTTTATGGATGGTGTCGTTATGGACCGTGACATATCCCCATAAATATGCCAAATATATCACAATTATATGGCGTCTATAGGTGCTACGTATGTCATGTAGGTCGTTTATAAATTTTATATAGGTTAAACATAGGCAGTCGTTCTCTAAGGGTAGTCCAAACAAAATACTAAAAACCTTGAGTAGTTAAGATTATAGTTCGCATTTTTAAATTGTGTTCATTAGTAACAAATTTTGGTCAAGAATCCCTCAAGGCTCCACATCGCCTCAATTCGGTCTAGTCCAATTTTTTTATACAAATAGGTTTTATACTAGTTAAAAAACGAAAGTATTAAATTAACAATAGCTTTAATAAGTTCCCATAGTATTATTAAAATAACTCGAAACATTGCTCGATGTGATGAATGAATTGAAAAAATCTCCAGCTTGACAAACAATATACACTAACAGAAGAATTTATACGAACACGAAAAATAAAAAATAAGAAGGGTTGTTGCAATATATTTTACATATAAAATGATGTACAAGCCATGTAATTTTTGTAAATAAATTCAATCATACCTATAAAACGAAGTTTTAAATGCCACTTTTTCACGTCCACTGAACACCACCAATAATTTACCATCGACATAAGCGTACAAAATTTTACTGGCGAATCCACTCAAGGCACAATGTTCTTTCAAATTTGGTATAAAAAATCCAGTTCACAATCAAGTTCAGGAAACCATAATCACTGTTTAACCATGGTAAATTGTAAAAGTCGTTTGATTCGTCTGATGAGCGCTTCGATGAAGTTACGATCGACGGTAGTGTGTTCACTTTTCGTTTCTACAAGCTGCATTTCGAAGGCTTCCGAAAATAACGACACGAGTCCTTGTTTGAGGTCCACGATCAGTTCGTTGGGTACTCGCCATTCCATCAGACTGTCGTCAACACCTGCGACAAAATTTTTTCATTTGTTGAGAAAATTCGAGTTTTGAAACGCAAAAAAAGGGAATAAAAGATTAATACATTTATGTCCTTAATAAATTGTTTAAAAAATGTTGTAACTACGACATTCTGGTTTCACGTCCAAATTCAGTAACTTTGTTTTTACAGTTCAGAAATTCGTTTTTTTTTTACAATTGTTGTTGTTGATTACATAAATTAGTTAATCCTACCAACATAGAATAGAAAATTTCTTTTATAAATATGCAAGGGTTAATAAAATCCAAAGATAATAATAAAATAGAGAAAATTTTTGGAGAAGACTAAAACTACATTAAAAAAATTACCATTAGCATTTATAGATGGCCACAATTCGTTGGATTGTCGGCCAAGAGCTTGAGCGGAATAAAAGTCCAAGTGACTCCACAGAATGTACAAAGAATGCTCCAGTATGAGTGAACAATATTTAACATTTTGCTGTTTTTTCTTTATCTGCTGCCCCAAACGTTGTTCCACGACTATGCGTTGTTTGTTTGTGTCCAGCTCCAGTTCCTCTTCTGTGAGGTACTAAAAATTGAAGAAAAAAAAGCATTAAAAAATGGATGTCTAAAATTCGAATTCTTATATTTTTAAATACATTAAAAAATTGGAAATTGAAATTTCAGAATTTTTTAACGGAAACAAAAGTTTGGTAGTATGGAAGTAAAAAAAAAGAAATAACGAATTTATTCAAGAATTTTGAAACATTTTTTAAGAAAAATTAAAAAATGAGAGATTTTAGATATTTACAAAATTTAGAGACTTTGAATACTGACAAAATTGAGAGATTTTAAATATTTACAAAATTGGGAGATTTTGAATATTTACAAAACTGGGAGATTTTGAATATTTGTTGTACAAAAGTGATAAATTTTGAATATTCAAAAAAATGAGAGACTTTTTATATCCACAAAAATGAGAGATTTTAACTATTTTTAAAATTTAGAGACTTTGGATATTCACAAAAAAAAAAAGATTTTTGATGTTTTCAAAATTTAGGGACTTTGAATACTTACAAAATTGAGAGATTTTGAATATTTACAAGACTGAGAGATTTTTAATATTTGTTGTACAAAATTGAGAAATGTTGAATATTTGCAAAATCGAGATATTTTGAATATTTACAAAAATGAGAGATTTTGGATATTCACAAAAATAAGATAGATATTAGATAGATTAGATATTTTCAAAATATAGAGACTTTGAATACTTACAAAATTAAGAGATTTTGAATATTTACAAAACTGAGAGGTTTTCAATATCCGGAAATTCCAAATTCTCCATTTAATAAGGCTTAGAAAAAGGAACGTAGAAAATTCGAAATTCACAATTTCGGAAAATTCACAAGTACGTAGATAAGAAACTACAAAAGTTCTACACACAAAAAAAGGAAAAAAACTAAATTTTTTCATCCTATCATACATTTCTCAACTAGTGAAATAGTAATTTTCCAGAGCTCACTACCAAAAAATTATTATTCCTTCATTTCATCCAACACATGGAAAAAACTGCGTTCAAAAAATAACTGCAGTAATAAAAAGTACGCATTTTTCCCACAGAGTGGGATAAAAATCTTATCACACTAGTTTATAAAAAAAACTATTTAAAAAAAACTTATTTCAAATTACCTCTGTACGATCAGCGAGACTCATCTCTTTAACCAACGAAGATTTTTGCAACAACAAATCTATCGAAGGCAACTCCGAGTGAATAAAAGCTGTCGCCGACTTCAAATGATCAACAACAACTCCCAAAGGTGTTCCGCTCGTCGTTTCCCTCAGCCTTCCTTCTATATTTTCCGAAAGATGCGTCAAATGCGGCTCGAACAGAACATTTCGTATTTTCTGGTCCATTCGACTGTGCTGCATCTAAATAACATAAAACGTATCGAAATTATTTATGCTTCGTGAATAAATTTGTATTTTACAAAAAAAAAGTTAATTCCACAAAAATGCAACATAATTTTCATTAAAATAATGATAGTAAAAATGAACACATTTTTCAATAAATAAAATCATTCATGCTTCGTGAATGAATTTGTTCCTTACGGAATATTTTCCAATCACCAAAATTATCCACGCTTCGTAAATACATTCGTTTCTTACAAAAAAAAAAAAACTGTCAATTCTACAAAAATGTAACCAACATAATTTTAATAATTTTTCGATAACATTTTCAATCAAATAGGCAATACAGGGATGTGTGTACTTTGTATAGCTTACTGAAAGGTAAAATGAATTGTTTCGAATTTAAAGAGAAATTCAGGTATCAGGAGAGAAGTTATGATCTACAACCACAAGGCATGTTTGAAATACCGTATCATAAAACGTCTTATGGACAAAACTCTCCTGTTATAAGGATGTCAATTTTGGGGAATCTCCTTGATCCTAATTGTTTTACTACCTTATCAGATGCTCAATTTAAAAGACACGCGAAAAATATTTATCTTCAGGACTTCTTTTAGACTACTATAAATGAATGCGAGATCTCTGAAACACTGCAGTGCGATAAAAACAACTCGAATTAAATTAAATTGAACTAAATTAAATTAAATGATTGTATACTACGAATTCAATTATTATCATCACCACTTGTATTATGATGTGAAGATTGGGCCAAAAGCCTGTACGATATCAATAAATAAATAAATAAATAAATAACTAAAACATATTAAATTATACACTTTTCACATTTCGAAGTTCGACAGCAAAGTACCTGATTTCTCGCGTAAATCATAATATTCGCGGTAATTTGAATGGCGTAGGAATGTTGTTGTTCTGAGTCCGTTTTGCAGTTTATCGGCTGCATGGATGACTGTTTCAATCTGAATTTCGAGAGTAGGGACAGCAGCAACTTTTGAAGTCTGTAAAGATGCGCCCTAAGTTCACGCATTCCCGTGCTGTCTTCCATAATGTGTTCCGTTGTTTTAGCCAATTCCTCGTCGACTAATTTGTACATATCTGCAATATGTACAATATGTTTACATGGCGCGCTCTCTCACCCTCTAAACCTATTTATTTATTTAGAAGATAGATTTACATAGAAGTGAATAAACCCGTGGGAGAAGTAAATCAAGTCGTGGAAGAAGTAAATCAAGTCATTGGAGAAGTAAATCAACCCGTGGGAGAAGTACTCACTTCTCACACTGGTTGGTGTATTTCTCTCACGCTGTACGTCAACAATTAGGTAATTCATCATTTCCCCCACTCTCAGCAGGGCATCGAAATAACACATTCCTCGCGGGCGTTGAACAGTAGTATATTGTGCGACCAGTGGGAGAAGGAGAAGATTCCATGAGCGGGAAATTGCTGCACGAGTGTAGCGAGTGCAGTAACACGCGAGTGGAATTTTCTCCGTCGACCAATAGTCGCACATGATACTTTATTCAACAACCGCGAGCAATATATGATTTCGGGGCCCGCTGAAAGGGGAGGGAATAATGGATTACCTGATTAATTGACGCAACAATCGCCTTTAGAGCGTTGCTACGAACTATGGGGAGTTGAAAACTTAT
>JAPYZK010003192.1:0-12476 GCA_030522785.1 Platygaster equestris | reverse complement strand
ATTATCCGTGCGTAAACGGTCGCTAAACTGAGCGTGAGTGAGTAAATAGCTATAGGTCGTTAAGATGAGCGTGGGCGAAGAGCTTATTCGCCTACTAGTAGGCGAACGAGTTCATCACTCGCATGCCATACGTCAACAATCAGGTAATCCATTATTTCGTCCACTCCCAGCAGGGCCACGATATTACATATTTCTCGCGGGCGTTGAATAAATATTATTACGAATACTAATTGTATCTCGGACTTTCGATATTTTCTGAAATTACACTCAAAAATGCAAGTATGATGAACAGACCCCTAGTGATTCTAGTTTTTATAAAAACCGTATAAAAAATTTTCATAAAGTCAGTTTTATAAAAGTTTTATCACATTTGCATTCTTTATAAAGTGGTTTTATAAATGTGGTATAAAAAACAATTTTCTTTATGAACATTTTTTTTCAACACTTTTAAAAATATGCAAAAATTTTTCTAACCTTTTTTGGACAATTTCGCTAATGTATATACCATTTTTCATCAGTTCTTGAGGCTGTAGCTCTAATTTCGTTTCGAAAGAAATTAAAAAATTTTTTGGAGGCAGCGGGATTTGAACTTGCGACCTTTGCATCAGAGATCCGATAGTCAACTTTCTTGTACATCGAATCTGTCCATTTGGATGCTTATTTTCAATTTGAGTTGAAGAATGTTCAAATCCTATAAAATCGTACGTTTTTACGTTTTATAATTGCCAAAAAACGTTACGAACATGATTTTCTATTCCCTTGTGTAATAAAAACTTATCAAATATTACTATAAGAGAAATTCCTCATATCAGGAAAGTTTTTTTTATAAAAATATGAAACTTTTAATTCAAATCGCCAAGTTTTTATTCAAATAAAGGTTTTATAAGAAAATGTGGAGGCTTTCAATTGTTTTTATAAAAAAACAGATGAATTGTATGCAAATTTTGACAGATTTTATAAAAAAATTGTTTCATCAAGTTTTTATAAAACCTCTTTATAAAAATCGAAAATTTTATATAACTTTTATAAAATCGACTTTATGAAAAAAAAAAAACGAATTCTTATAAAAAATTCACTGGTCTTATAAAAATTTTGCCTGTTTTTATAAAAACTACAATCATTAGAGACAGACCTCACCCGCCCCTTTTCCACCAAGCGCGACGTCCTCATTTTCCGAATTTCCCATTCAATTCTTTTTCACCACTTCTCGTTCCGATCTCATTGACGACTGTCTTCCGATTGAACGAAAAAACTGTTTATTCAACAAAAAATAACAATAATAATGTCAATTCGCGGCCTTGACACTCTTCGGCACCATTTATACGAAGCGTGCGAAACGGAAAAAGCAGAGAAAGAGAGAATGAAAGAGAGTGGCGAAAAGAGGCCAACCAAGTGAGAGTTTGGCGCGTCTCTCACTATAGGAGCTCTAACGGGCCATTTCTTTGGCTATCACCATTTCTTACTTGCATATATTATAATCATTCGGTTCCTTAGTTTCGTGGACTCGAAAATCGGCACATTTTCATCGTGGAAATGGAATGCAAAAGTCGACGGCGAGCGGGGAAGCGAGGAAATTTGTCACATCCTGTTGCGCCGCCCGCAGCTTTTAATTCACATGATTGCATGTTGCCGATCTTTGACGATCTCGCTCATTCCCTCTGCTCGACGCTTATTCTTGCTTATCTTGCATTACTTGACGGAGCTCAATTTTGCTGCGCCGCAAAACAATGCGAAACGTATTACTTCGCCCCACGGAGGCCAAAAAGAAGTTATTTTAGAGATAACTAGCGGGGTGTTTAGCGGTATGGAAAACTGAGACTTGAGATGATTCCGGGTCATTTTTCGAGTCAATGAATAATTTTCCGTGGATTGATAGTGGACACAGTTTGGCCACATATGATACTGAAAAAATTAAACAGACATGAACATGGATATCCTATACCGTACACTGAGAAAAATGTCTGCCAGTTAATTCGTTACGTCCAAAACTGAATTTTCAGTTGGATTGGTTATGATTGAAATTCTCAGTCCGGCTGACGGATATTTCAATTGCTCCTACTGAACGAAGAAGTTGGAGCCGATGAATGAACTATTTTACTTGCCTCTATAATAAATTTCTATTAGAACAAGTGTCAGTTCCAGTCAACACAACTGAAAATTTCCAGTGATAGCACCCTCTCAACTGAGTTTTTCAGTTGGGCCGGTTCCAACTCAGATTTTTAGTTATACTGATAGAATTTTTCAGTGGTGACGTGTTGCCAACGGAATTGTTCAGTTGGAACCAACGAAAATTTCCGTTACTTCAACTTTTATCGTTTTCTAACTGAAAAAACGAAGTTGTACTGACTGACACGATTTTTCTCAGTGTATGTAATAATAATGATTTGAACATTTATGTCTGAGAATGGAAGTTGAAAAGCTGTAATAAAACTTGCCACCACTGAAAAATCTCCAAACAATGCCCCAAGGAATCGTTAGGGATCGGAATAGATATTTTCGATTTCGAAATAATGACGGAATTTTTATAATTTGAGCCAAATCGAACCGTAGGAATAATGCAGAGTCAGAAATACGACTGTATTTTGTAAAGTCAGAAATAGACGGCTTTCAGTTTTTTATATTTTTCGAGTTCGTCACGTGCAATTTTGTGAAAATTTCTGTTTATTTCCACACGACTGGAAATTTTCAAACTCGAAATTTCGAAAAAATCGCGTGTAGGAAATTGGAGTGAGCGATTCCATTGGAAAATGGAGTTAGCGTACGAATCGTTCGTCGATGAATGATAAAACATCGGAATTACGACTGAATTCCGCTAAATTTCTCGATTTCATAGATAGCCTTCTGTTTTTCACATTGTTAGAGTTTGTCAAGTGCAATTTTGGAGTAATTTAAAAATTTCTGTTCATTCTTTCATGCCTGTAAGTTTCCAAACTCGAAATGTCGCAAAACCAGCGTATAGAGGCTGCTAAATTGATCTCTAGCGTCCAGGGAAGTAGGATGAGTCCCGCTTTTTATTTTTCACATCGATTCCTCCACTCTTTCCGAAAAAAAGCGCGTTGAATCGTTATTCTAACCGACAGGGTTCCATTGCAACGTCGGATTCTGTGGAGCTCGCCGTACGAATTTCTCGACGTCGTATGACAGACTCCGTAATAATTACTTAATTTCCGAACATTGCTCTATTTCGAGCGTTTTTATTTCGTTTCCATAATATTTTCTGAGTTCTTTGAGTGAAATTTTGGAGAGATTTCGTTATTTGTGACCATTCTTTTTCGTCTGAGAATTTAGTACCTCTAAATGTCGCAAAACCAGTGTATAATAGCGACTGCTAAATTGATCTATAGCATCCGAGGAAGTATATTGGGTCCCACTTTTAATTTTTTCTATCGATTTGTCTACTCTTCCCGAAGAAAACAAGCGTTCAATTGTTAGGCTATCTGACCGGGTTTCATTACAACATAGGATTCTGTGGAGGTTGGCGTGCGAATCGCTTGTCGCCCAAATTTTTAAACGTGGTAATGACTGAATTTCAGAAAATCTCTTGATTTTCTGGATTGCTGTCTGCTTTCTACATCCTTCGAGTTCGTAGAGTAAAATTTTGGAGTAACGTGCAGGGTCATTTTTAAAGTAATTATTGAGGTAATTGGAGCGTTCCCTAGTGATTCTAGTCTTTATAAAAACCTTACACAAAATTTTTATAAAAATTTTTATAAGGTCGGTTTTATTAAAATTTTATAAAATTTGCATTTTTTATAGAAAAAATTTTTTACAACACTTTTTTTTCAACATTTTCAAAAATATGCAAAAAAATCCTATAAAATCATATGTTTTTACGTTTTGTAATTACTAAAAAATGTTACGAACATGATTTTCTATTCCCTTGTGTAATAAAAACCTATCAAATATTATACTATAAGAGAAATTCCTTATATCAGGAGAGTTTTTTTTAGAAACATAAAGGTTTTATAAGAAAATTCGGAGGCTTTCAATATTGTTGCCATGAAAAAACAGATGAATTTATGATACCTCTTTATAAAAATCGAAAATTTTATACAATTCTCCTAAAATCGACCTTATAAAAAAAACGAATTCTTCTAAATCACTAGGGTTTTGCGTTTTTCCTTACACATTTTTGGACTTCAGAAATCGAATTTTCATAAATTCAATTAGTTTTTCGAAGGCTTTGCCGGAAATGTTATGGAATCCTGATTCGAAGCCAAATAATTAACCAATCCACAAATATCCCGGTCATTTTTCCGTTTTGACAAAAATAGCCAAGGAACTTAGGTCTTTATTTTTCCAAAAAACCCACCTTTAGGATTTGTGTCGATTATGGGACACGTGGTTTTTTGAATGAGGAAAAAGTTTTTCCAACGTCCCCCTAGATCATTTTCAAGTAGATCTCCGCTACATTTCTTGCTTGACAAATGATTGTAATTTTCAGGTGATCCTATGATAACGTCCTCCCTTAAGGGTAAGTTTCGTCTCGTCAGCGTGTCGTGCATTTTTTCTATTATTTCGCATATATTTATCCCTTGCCCCAGTAACAACTAACAATTAGACGCTTTTTGCTCGCCACGTAAATAAGAATAGTGATAACCATGATGGTAATGGTATCGTCATTGCATCTAATGCGTGCGAGCATGTTGTTTTTTTCCACTTTTCGGTTGAGTTTTCGCCGATTGTAATGATATGCGTTGAATCTTTTTTTGACGTGTAATAATTGCGCGCGGGAGGTAAAACGGAAACTACGGGAAACGCGAAGGAATAATAGATCGTCCTTGTGACGTCACGTCCTGTCATACCTTGGTGCGCCGCTGTGCTCGTACTTTTGCAAAGCGGATTATTGCGGTGGCATTTTTTTTTCTTTATTCAATTGCATCGGGTTCGTTATGATATATAGGTGAAAATATGTATGGTATCATCGTGACGCGTGAAATCGCGACGAAAACCGATGGACACGAAACTGTGAAGTGAATTTTTCGCTCGCGAGTCAAGAATGAGTTACATTTAGAATCAGGCAAATTTTGATTCGAATTAGAGTGAATTTGAAAAGCTGGTGTGCGTCCCCTCGAAGACTTCTAACTACTCGAAAAAAATTTTCAGTTTTAAGAGAAACTGAAAACTTTTTAATGCAGTTCAAATTTTTTTTATCTCAAGCTAAATGACATTGAAATTTTTAGATGGTTTTGACCTACGCCGTGTTAAAACTTCGATAGAATTGTAAAATTTTGTGATGATTGATATTTATCTGATTATAATATACAAGGTGTCCCAAAGTAACAGTTACAATGAAAAACCATAGATGATGCATAGAATTTTGAGTCGATTTTTCCTTGTCATTTTTCAAAATTCGCAAAATCAATGGAGATTAAATAACATTTTTCAAAAATTAAGATTAGTTGATCAAACCATCACAAATGTTTCAGAATTCTGAATATTTATAAATTAGGGAAATTTTTTTCAAGTTTTGCTAATATCCGAAAATTTGCACATTTGAAGACCGAAATTCGGAAAATGTACACTTTTTTTCGAGATGAATTTAAAGATTTTTGAATCTTTACGAAAGTCTAAAATTTTTTCAGAATTAATGGTCCCTTCTAATTCCGAATTTCAGACAAATTGAAAAATGTGGTGTAGGTATCCTGAAAAATTTTTTGAATCTTGATGTATTCAGCAGATTTGTATTTTTTTTATCTTGAAAAATTCGTAATTTTTGCACAATCGTAGAAATTTGTAATCCTTTGAGAAAAATAGAAGAATTTACCAATATTTTTCAATAATAAAATTTATTGAAAATCACAGAATGTTTCAAATTTTCTTAACAATCTGCCAACTTGAAAAATGTACGATTCAACAGCAAACATTGAAATAATTATAAATAATTGCTTCTATTTCCAAAATGTTGAAAAATCCACATTATCGAAAAAAACGTTCAACATCCGCGAGAATTCGAAAATGTTGAAAATGTCAAAATTTTGCAAATAAAACACGAATAAAATTCGTAATACTCCACATCATTTGGAAAATTAATGTAAATTAAAAAATGTTTCAACATTTAATGTTTAAACAAATTGTTTATAACTCCGTTAATTTTTCAAATTTCGGAAAATGGCGCAGGAAAAATCGTCTTCAAATTTAATGGGAAATCTATGGTTTTCCGTTGTTACGGTGACTTTGGGAGAGCCTGTATAAAAGCGTAAGATTTTGATTTTTTCGCAAGTAATATTTAAAATGCGTATGTACGATCAACCTTCTTACTATCTCTCTCAATTCTATTTCATCCATTCAAAACGTTCGAATTGAGATTCTTAGGATTTCGTGACTGTAAATTTCGAACTTGTCAAACTTCCGAGTCCCTGAGTTTGAGAAAATCGTAAATAAGGTGATGTGAATGAGGTGTTCAATGGCTGTGTTTGACAGGTTATTCCTTATTGTCTCGTTTGGTTCGAGACTTCTGTCCTTAACGCGCTCCCTCAAATCCCCTCGAATATCTTCATCAAAATATTACCGCACCCCTTATGAGCGAATAGTGTATTTAGTGGGTTTTTGTGCTATCCCCAGCTGCTAGTGAAAGTAATTGAGCTGCGTATTTGATGAATTGGCCAGCTGGGCAAACTCTCGGTGGTGCTCGTGAAGCTTTTGCGAAAATTTTCGACGACCTCGCCCCGAAAACGCGCGAAACGATTTTTCCGTCAATCGCCGTGGCCGTAAAGACGCTCGTAAACTCGACGTTTTTCTGATTTTTTTTTAAGCTACACACAGCCAACGACACGTGACGGACAGATGCATGCGTTGTTTGTCGTTGTTTCACGATTGCAGTTACTTCGATTGCTTCGTGTGCCAGCTCATTTTTTCTTCACTTTTGCGAAAAAAAAAGGGAAATCGTCAATCAGAACAAGTTTCGGAAACAGGGTGTCTAGCGATAATTAATTTTTTAATTTATTGGAAAACAAAATTCGTCTTTGATATGAGATTTTTTTTTGTAAAACAAATACTTTCAATGAGACATTAATTACAAATTTCTTCTTCATCTGATTTGGAGTTTAAAGTAAAGCACATGATAAACACATGATAAATATTCAATACGTGATAAGGGACCTTTTACGAAAGATATATCTATTTTTTCGAAATTGACAAAAATGATAAAAAATATTTGAGAAAATGGAAAAATTAATAGAAATTATGGTACATAAGGTAAAAATGCAGGAAAAGAGATTTTCCTCTCGCTGGACTCACTGGTTACTCTCTAAATTTTGTTGAGTCAAAATCCACTCAGTATGAGTTGAAATCCTGCAAATTAAACTGTAATGAAAATTCAACTCAAGATGAGTGAAACCTCACTCTTTTTTCACTCTGAAAAACATAGTGGAATTTAAATAATTTTGTTGAGTGAAATGTTACTCTGAGAAGAGTGAAATTTCACTCATTTTTAGTGGACTTCTCACTTAAACTTCATTTGCAGAATTTTCCTTCAAATTGAGTGAATCTTCACTCGAAAAAGTTTAAGGTGTATCTCTAGAGAAAAAATTGATGAAACATTTGAAACATGCCGCGTATATCGAATGGTAATCAATAATCTACCGAAATCGTGCAATACTCACTTCAATCCGATGGTTTTAACGGTTCGTGATTTGCGCGCGAGTTTCGAATTTTTATCATTGAGAATAATTGTCGAGATCGTTGTTGTTGATAATAATAAATGTTACAATCATTATTTTTGATTCTGGAATTGATTTTAGTTAATGTAAATCGATGGAAATGAATAGTAATTGGTTAGAATTCATAAGGATTTATGGGAATTGATACAAATTTATGGAAATCTTTGAGAATGTCCATAGTAATCGATAAGAATTCATGGGAGTCGATGGAAATTGTTATAAATCGATAAAAATGAATAAAAATCGATATAGTGATTGATGGAGATTCATAGAAATTCATAAGAGTTGATGGAAATTGATGGGAATCGTTATAAATTCATATAAATTGATGGGAATTGATACAGAAATGATGCGAAAGAATAGAAATCTATATTAATAATTGATGGAAATTTATAGAAATTCATAAGAATTGATGGGAATAAAGTGGAATCGATTGTGATTAATAGGGATCGATGGACGTTGATAGAAATTTATAGAAATGAACGGAAATCAATAGAAATTGATGAGAATCGAGGGGAATAGAGTAATTGACGAGAATAAATGGAAATCAATGGGAATTGGTAGGAATCGACAAAAATTGATAAGAATGAATGGAAACAATAGTACATAATTAATGAGAATTCATGGGAATCGATAGGAATTCATAATAATAAACGGTAATTAATAGAAAGTAATGGGAATGGATGGTTAAATCAATAGTAGTTGATAGGAATTTATGGGAATTGGTGGAAATCGATGGGAATTGATAGAAATCGACGAGAATAAATGGAAATCGATAGTGATTGATGAAAATTCATATGAATTCATAGGAAATTATGGAATTGATAGAATTTAATGGGAAATAAAGGATGGATATTGTTAGTGCATGATGGATGGGAATTTATAGGAATTCTTGAAAATTGATAGGAATCGATTGGAATCCATTAAAATCAATGGGAATCGATGAAATTTGATGGCAACTGATGAAAATTGATGGGAATGAATCGAAATAAACAATAATTGGTAGAAATCCGTAGTAATCGAGAGTTTATAGTAGATGTAAATGGGAATAAATGGAAGTCAATAGTAATTGATGGGAATTCATAGGGATCTATGGGAATTTATATAGGAATCAGTGGGAATTTATGAGAATCGATGGCAATTCATGGAAATGGCTGGAAATTAATAGGAATTTTCAGAAATCCATACGTAAAGTATAAAATACCCATTGATATTTGTAATAGCATGTATAGGAATTATTCGAAGAAATTATAATCGTAAAATGGAGGCGCGCGTAGCGCGCGCATTATGTCTAGTTATAATGAAAATAATAATATTAATGCTGTGGCGTGGCGGTGTTCGATCTCTCGATCTCGGCAAGGACCGGACGCGGAGCGACTCGACTTTCGGCAGGCCACGATACTCGACTTTCTCTCCGCGCCCGGTGAAATGCCCGAAATGGCACCGATTCTACACAAGCTTACTTATTATTACTTGTTCTACCTTGTAGCCAAGCTTTTTTTTCACCTCTTTTTCAACTCGCGCCGTGATATCCCCTGGCATGGCCCCTCGATAAAAAGAACTAGGTAAAATCGAGCGTCCGTGATTGATGATTGTTTTTTGGCTGAAAAAATACGTCTTTTTTGTGACCGCCGAAACGTATTCAACTGAACGTACGTCCCAAAAAATGGGTCACTGGTTCTTTCTCTTTCTCTTTGTTCAGTTGGTCAGTGAAAATCGAAAGTCGGAGAAAAATTTGTTTCGATTCCATTCAGCCGAGCGCAAAGAATGTCGAAAAAAAGGATACGAAAAAATGCGTCGTTTATTGGTGAAAAATACTCGAAAAAATGGGTTTTCATTCATGGTAAACTTTTATTTCAATGGGTAACTTATGAGAGAAGTATGAAAAATGGCAAAAGAAATTAGGCTTGATTAATTGCCAGCTCCGTTTCAACGCGATTTAGCGAATTTATTTATTCGCTTATTCGTATTATTATTCAATGTGTTTCGTTGATTTAATTGCGGGGCACTGTCAAAAGTGTCAAGTGCCGAATCTCGAGAGATGTGAAAAAAATAAGGAAAAAGGAGACGTAGGGGAAGAAAAAGATGGTTTCCGCGTTGGCAAAAGCCTTGGGCAGGTTAGGTTAGGAGGGGGAGGACCGGTTTCGGACATTCAGGAATATATTATGTTTATTATCTCTCTTGTTTCCCTTCTACTCTTCGTCTTTAACTTCTGGTGCCGTGCGAAAATGAGCAACATTTTAATGCCGGCACCGCCATAAAAAAAGAAGGGGCTGATGGTCAAGTAGATAAGTCATAAAAAAAACAGCAATTCTGCAATTATTAATTCAAAAAACGAACTTGATAGGTAAATCTTAACATTATGAATCAGATGAATTCAAAAATGCGAAAATTTCGAATCACATCACTAAGTTTTCGAAATTCGGTAATTTGTGGAATTGAATGCATTCTGACTGAAAATTACAGTGAGTCGATCTCTTAAGTTGTACAATGGAAATTTCCATGCTCTAAAATTCAAACATTTGTTCGAGTTTTTGAAATTTCGAATTTGGGAATTCGAGAATTAGATGAATATGTGTATTTTGCATATTTCAAAATTATAGATAAGTTTGAGAATTGGGAACCCTGACCTTTTTGCACTGAGAAATTTCTAAATTCTTACAAATTGAGAAATTCAGTTACTCATTATCAGATTCCGAATGTTGAATCCTGAATGTTTGAATTTCTGAAATTTTGAATTCGGTGATTCGAGAATTCAAATAAACACGTGCATTTTACAAATTTCAGAATCATAAATTTGAAAATTGTGCAAACTTTGAGCAGAGCGCGTTGAAAAAATTGCCAGGGATTCGAGAATTTGAAAATTACAAATTAAAGTTGCTAGGTTTTCTAAGGGAGCTTCCAGAAATGATGTCACAATTTTTTGGCGTTTTTTCTACGCCCCCTCCCTCTACTCTTGTGTAACGTCACAATGTGAAATTTTAAAGGGGATAATGATTTTTTTTTTTTCATTATTCAATTCAGTTTAATAACACAAGAAAATCAACATCGAAGAGGGGTTTTTTTATCGGTCGCCTTCCCAGTTTTTTCAAAGTAGGTGTCATATTCAGAAAATTGTATAAAAATTCGAATTTTCAAAATCTGATAAAATCCCAGAATTCATAAAAATTTCCAAAGCCCGTAACATTTCAAAACTCGTCATAATTTACAAATTTCTACACAATTTTCTAAATTTTCATAATTAATTCTAAAATCTGCGAAAATTTCATTGAATACGGGATTTTATAGAATTTTGTAAAAAGTTTGAAAATTTGCCACTAATTGTGTAGAATTATCACAGGTGAGCTGACCCCCCCTCCCCTCAGGACTGTGACATTTATGGAGGCTCCCCAAGCACGTAAATTAGAAATTCCATGGATTCTAGAATCGAAAATCCAAATTCACCACAATGTTACGATACTGAAGCCGTAGTAGGAAGGACATGAGAAGACTAGAACGCGGAGAGTTGAACGCTGGGCCAAAAGAGAGAGGAGGGCCATCGCATCATTGGATCCGTACCACCTATACCAGCGGAAAAAAAAACAATTTCTCGGCCCCGAATCTCGTCGTGCTCCAAAAACGCTCAAAAATACGCTTTTCCTTTTTTTTTTTCATCAGCTTTTCATTATTTCCGTTTCACTGACTATTTTATCGCGTGTGCGCGATAAACGTAAAGTCGAGCTTCGCGGGGAAAAGCGAAATGCCGTTTTGCAATTGTTGTACCGCTCGTCTTGCAAGGACGCTCTTCATTTCCGCGAAGGCGAAAATAAAGAGCGAAAACGAGTAACGGACTGCTGGTGCAGACATGACTCGCCGCTGCAGAGCGAGTGAAAGTGGCCGGCAGAGAAGCATTGAGCCAAGCATTGATCGCGCCGATCGAACCGAACAGCCACGTCTTTCGTGAAAGTGAATTTTATGTTGATATTTTGCAAGCGCTAAACCTGTTATTCCATTTCAATGCGACGCTCTTTATCTCAGATATTATCTTTCCTGCTCGGTTTTTTTTTTCCGTCTTGGGGGAAAAAAAAAAGAAGTAACGGCGGAAAGTTGGCAACGTCAAACGCCGATTTCTCACGGCTCTTGGCCGATGGTGATTTTAACCCCTCGTGCTTTTGCCCCTGGGCAATGAAAAGTCAGCAACCCCTTCAAGTATACGCAGAGCAAAATCTTTGAAAAAAGTTAGAATAACCTAGATTGTATTTATTGGATTGTAAGCAGGGAGAGAATGATCGAAAAGTTGGAAATTTTGATGTGTATTTGGAGTTGAAAATTTGAAAATTCAACAATAATTGAAGGGTGGAAATTTTGAAGTGTATGAGAGCCATTTTATTGAGGGTTAATTTTTCACTTATTCAAGTACGAAAATAAACCTTATTGAAATGGGCCTTATACACTTCAGAATTTCTACTTTTCAATTATTGAATTCCTTAAATTATTGGAACTAAGTTATTAATTCCACTTTTTGGAAAATTGAATTACAACTGAAACATGAAAATTTTTCCTTTCATAAAAGTAAAAAGTAAAATTTTGCCTTTTTTAGAAATTATATCAATATTGAAAAATGAAGTTTTTTAAAATAGAATTTTTTTAAATCAAATAATTGATTTGAAATTACGAAATCCGGACGGATTTCGTCCGTCGATAAAAAAAAAGAAAAGTTAAAAATTAAGAAAAATAAGAGCGCGCTCGACGAAATCCGGCCGGGAGTATATACTGTAATAATCTTCTTCGCTCTCCGTCCGACTCGCGCGTCCTAACGCGCACCTGCCTCTGTGT
>JAPYZK010003191.1:4251-16727 GCA_030522785.1 Platygaster equestris | reverse complement strand
GTTAAGGGCCACTCATTCCCCTATCCTCACCTATCCCCCACTTCTGCTGTTTGTTCCCTAGCGTAGAGAGAGATTAGAGAGAGACGGTCGAAAACTTGGTATACATGGGCTCTTATGGGAGTCCTCAGCCACTGGAGATTACCACCCCTGTGTTGAAGCGTGTTGAAGTTTTCCGTATTTTTGTTTCGTTTTATCGAGTTTACTGGATTTTCCTTTATTGAATAAATAAAAAATGGCTAAACTAAACTCATATGGGATAGTCTGCCCCTTGATAAATCATCAAACTCTGCTGGGAGTCGAAGTTGACCCAGAAATCGGTTCTGCGATCGTCACCCTGGGACGAAATATTATCAAAAGATACAAGGTTATATTATGTTTACATTTTGAATTTGATGTATTTCTTCAAAAAATCACGTTATCATACAATTTTCGTAATTTACATTTACATTCATAACAGATGTAAAATTGAGATGAACATAGAGTATTTACTTCATTTACTTCTGTTGAATAGTGTCTTTTTTAAAAAGGGTTTAGTTAGGTAATAACATTTTTTTAATTGTTGCATAAAATATACCATCAATTTGAATACTATTTTTATTATTTACAAATATCGATTATGAATTTATTCTACCCTTTTTCTGTTCCCTTCTAACAAAAAAAGTTACAAAAAATTTGTCATTGTCATAGATTTTGGAATTGACAATTTTTCCATTTTCAGCTCAACGACAGGAGAGAAATCAGTAATTGGCTGAGCAAAAAAGAGCATTTGACGTCTCCAGTTATTTACGACCCGACGACAAAAAATTACGCTGCAATTTTCAATGAAAAATTTATCCGCGTTTGGCCCAAGGAGGAAACTTTATTGGACAACGTGCATAAAAGCAAAATCGTGGATGTGAATCTTCACCGAATTTTGACTCTTGGAGAAAATCAGCCAGTCGTGATAAATCAAAATGGAGAAACTGCTTCTTTGCTTTGGGTCCTGGGAAATCGGAAAAAATGGAAAAGCACGAGTATTTTCATATCCAATGAAAAAATCGAAGATTGCCAATTGGTCAACTTCAATGGGACAACATATGTTTACGCTTTCTCCAAATTGGGCCAGGATAATTTTTTCAATTTCATCGAATTGGACCCTCAATTTTATTTTATAAAAAGAGAAACTCTGGTCAGAATAGAGCTGAAAAATTCTGGGCAAAAACTTGTGGGGAGAGTCGTCATTCAAGATGAAAATAATGTCTATCTTTTGACGTTGTGTGGGTATTTTTTTTAGAGTGCATTTTTTGAGTTTATATTTTTCATATTTTGAAATCTTGAGATTCCAATCTTTACAGTGATGTAATCATTATTTATTTTCAGTTTATAGCTGAAATTGTAACAAGTTTCTAGTGATTCGCATTCGTTTTTAGATTTCAGGGTTTAAAAATTGATTTAGAATATGAGTAAATTCAATTGTAACAGAAAAATCTACATCTCAAAATGTTGACTATTTTTTGTATCTTAATTCAAAAAAGACAAAATTTTGACAGTAATATTTTCATGAATTTTCCAGGGTCCTGTGGGAGGCTGTTCAATCACGCCCTACTCCAGAAAAATTCCCCAGGAGACGTCTTCCCTGGATCTTTTGTAGGAACAATTGGCTCCGTCAGCACCAAAAACCCAGTCGTCCTGGTCCCATTGAGCGAAACCGCGATTTGCATGTACGGAGCCAATGTGGCCGAAGAAGGAGCAGTTTTGGCCATTTACAATATTAGATTCAAACTGACTCAAGCCATGCAGAACCTGAAACTGTACACGAAAGAAGCGAAACTGTGGAAAGTCGAGGATAAACTTCTTCTAACGACGAACAAGCATCTGGCCATCGTTTCGTTTCAACTGTCGCTCCAAAAATTAGAAACGATGATGGGGTCATTCGTTGACACCGCAAATGATTCTGATGACGACGTCATTATTCAAGAAAATGTGGTCACTGTTTGGGAAAAGCAGGTTTTTGAGTTTTCCCAATTTTTCCATTTTTGTTTCGAATTAAAATTTGTCTCATTTCGGAAAAAAAAAAATCCAGAAAATTTTCAAATGTTTCGGAGGATTATGGGAAATAGTTTTTCACCTATTGATTTACGGTCATGTTTTTTTCATCAGGGAAAAAGCACTTCAACAAACCATGGATTCCATTCTAATTTATCTGGACTTCCAAAAGCGATTGTGTCAAGCATACAAAATGACCTGGAAAAAGGGTTGGATGATGCGGAAATTCAGTCAAATTTGATGTCTGACTTAATCCAGTCAAAAGACATTTCATCAATCCTCTGGTGCTTGGAAAACTTGAGAGATCTGCCAGAAAAAATTCTCATCGACTTGGTGCTTTTTTGTCTTCGAACTCCGAAAAACGTTTTCCGACCCAAAGAAAATGGCGTCGTCAACGAGGAAACAAAAAGAAAAATTCCTTCCAGAAATGAATTTTTGGACATCATTTTGAATGTGCCAAACACTGACACGTATATATTGAATTATATCAAGAGTACGCTAAACTTCGAGGAAGTTGTGAAATTGTTGGAGTTTTTGATCCAAAAGTTTGGAAATGACGAGGACAATTTAGAGCCAGCCCAAAACAATAAGCAATTTTATGATTGGGTGGCAATGTTGGTTGATGCACATTACCCAAATTTTTTGTTATGCCAGAATCCAGAAATTTTCTGTTTGCTGAAAAAATTGAAGGATCTTTTGGACGATCATGTACGTTTTAGAAAAAATTTTTTTATAATGGCCTAGTATATTGTCTAAATTTTATTCAAGAATGTTGAATTCTTATATTTCCGAATTTTATTTCATGGATTTGTGCATTTGTTGAGGTTTTGGTCTGAAATGGTCGATTTTTCAAAACTTTCAACTTTTGTAATGAGAAATTTTTTGAATGACTGCGTTCTCCAATCAACGATGTGCAGTCTAATGAATGTTTCTGTGTTTTAGTTGCAGTTGATGAAAGACTTGGAAGACCTGAGGCCAATCATCATGAGAGTACTCAACAAAAAACCACTGACCATCAGAGTTAATAATGGGACTGTTAAAAATTATTCTATAGAAGAAATAAAACTGTATTAAAATCAGGTCAGAGGAAAATGACTATAAACTTTGTACATACAATGTTGACCACTTTTATAAATTGAACACGATTTTCCACATTATATCCAATTTTGATCTAAGTCAAATGTCGAAAAAGACAAACTTTTCATAGATCTTTAAAAATTTATTAAAATGATTATTACAATCCAAATGATACAAATATTCGCTGTTGGTTTTAACACTGGCCAAAACGTATAAGTTGAAAAAATTTTCTCAAAGTTCGAAGTAAAAAAAAAAAAAAAATACTCAAATTTTTCTTGGTGACATGAAGTATAAATTATCAACAAGATTAACTTTCGATTTTCAGAGCAACGCAGTCATTTTGGTTCTCGTTTTTATTCCGTATTTACAGAATTACATGAAATGCAGCTCCGCATCGCGTAATCTCGTTTTCTCGACGAGGAATAAATAATCGCCCTCCAATACTATAAACAATGTACTCTGGTCTAGAATATTTTCTACAACTGATCGATGTATGGTACTGTGGACAAATCGCCAATAGCTGCCATCGATACTTTTCCACCTGAAATTTTTCTTGCGGCCTGAAAAAAAAAACGAACGTTTAAAATCATTTTTTCCATTATTTGTAAAATGCGCTATTTCTTAAATTTTTCGTTTTCTTACTCCTTTTTTTCTCAGTTTTCAACAACAAAAGTTTTTATTGTCTATAATAACTAAAACAGTTCATACATTTTGAACATCAGCAGTGGTGATTTTATCGATAGCTGAAACGATTGCCGAAGCCGGTGACACTTGACCCTTGTGCATAACCTGGGTGATCAAATGCTCTAATTGGCCTGTGTGACTGTCGGCGGCAAAAAGAACCGAAGCTTTGAGTTCATTTTTGCCCCTCTGAACGTCGGCCTCGGTGATGGTCGGGGATTTCAAGAATTTGTAAGCTGCTTTCGTCACCTAGAATAAAATTGCAATAATAATGATTTAGGAATTTGCATATTTTTGACTTTACAAAAACATAGCATCTCAACAACTAAAAACAAAAACGTTCATCCATTAAAAAATTACCGGTCCTGCAACAGACGGCGTCGTAGAAACAACGAATCCGAACAACCCAGAATCAGAGTAACTCGCGTTAAAAGCGGAAATGGCGAAAGGTTCGTTCCCGGCAGAAGAAGCGACGGTTTTGCTCAAACAAGAGGTCCCGCTTCCGTATTTGACCTGGGGCCCGTCACCGGCGACTTTTTGGAGAACAGCGAACGCGAGAGCGTCTTTTTCTTTATCCAAACCGGAACCTTCCATGGCGACTGCGACATGCGTCACCTCGGAATTGCGCTCTTTTCGCAATTCTCCTCCGCAATACTTAGACGGTGAATTGTTAATTTCACTGGATGGAACTTCGAGGTTGTTGGCGAAGCCGGCGATTTCGGAGAGCGGAATTCCGGTAGCGACGACGGCGCATCGTGGACCGGTGTAGTAAGTGTTGACGAAATGTTTCAACTGAAAAAACGTCGTATAAAATTATGGTCGTGAAACTGATGAATTGAATGGGGGATTAATTAGGATTATGATTAATCGATTGATTAGAAATTCTGATTGATTAGCTTCCTGATTTTAGAAAGCAGAAAAATACAAAGTTGACTATAATTCTGAAAGTTCCTAGAATTGACTCTAACCCTAAAAATTTTTAGTATTTATTAGAATTCTAAGACAAAAATTTGAGAAATATCTATAATTTACCACAATTGGAGAAATGTACAATATAAAAATCATTCAAATTCTGGATTCTAGTCTAAAATTCAGAAACTGTCTATCCTTTCAAAACTTTTATACATTTCTAAATTCTGAAAAAAAAAAAGATACCGTTTCTGCGCCGATTCTTCCAACTTGTCTTTTGGGGCAATAGAGAGAATATCCCAGACCAGAGCGATACGCGGCTTTGTGAAGAAGTTCAATGACTCTGGTGGTCTCCGGTAGAGTGGAAATTTCATAGCGCACTCTTGGATTTTGGTCCGAAATTTCCCAAGGTTTGAATGCTGGACGAGTGGCAACGTCCTCCAAAAATGACAAGGCTTTACCCCTAAAGTTAAGTTGAAGAAAAGTTATCAATACAGGATGGTTGCAATTATTGAATTTTGAAATTCCCTAGACTTCCCAGACAAATTATAATACTCAAATTTTATGAACCAGGAATTTCAGAATTTCAAAATCAATTCGGCAAATATACATATTTCGATTTTCGTCGAGTATTACAGATTGTTCCTCGTGATTTGCAGCGTGTACGCGATGATCTCTCGATCCGAAGCCGCGGTGATGTTGCCTCCGAGTTGTTGAATATTTCTGGTTATTCCGAAATAAGAAGCTCGAGTGCTGCATAATCCAGCAGCGATTCTCAGGATGTGGGAAATTCCCCGGGTGTCGTAGGTTTCATTTCTAGAGCCAGCTCTGAAAAATTAAATTTTTATTACTCATTTTTTTCACATAATTCGAAGTATTCAATTGAAACAACAAATTAATATTTTGTTGGTAGTTATCTGTACAAACTGAAAAATTGTTTTCTTCAAGCTATTAGAAATAACAGATTTGTTGGGCCTAGTAAAAGAAATATAGATAAAATTGTTAATTTGTAGACAATTTTTCAATTTTGATTTCAGCTCTCACTTGAAAGCAACAGACACTTGGGCAACTGGGTTGTTTGTGTCAAGAGCAGCGATGGTGACACGATTGCTAGTCACTTGTATTTCGGGATTTGCAGTACTTGGAGCTGGCGCTGGAGCGGTTGCTGCTAACGCGTAATGTCGCACCTGAAGTAATTAATGATAAATTCAACTGACAATAACATATTTACGCAAGAACATAATATAATCTACAAATAAAATGACAGAAAAGAAATATTCATCATTCAATTATATAATAATTCAAAGAAAAATCCATGTTTTTCAATGTTCCCAGTCAGTTTTTGTTTTGATTAGCAGTATTACGTGGATTTTTTTCTCACAAGAAACATTTTAATTGCTAATTAAAACAAAAACTGACTGGGAACATCGGAAAACATGTATTTTTCTTTGAATCGACAACCCAGTGATAAAAATAAACGTTCTCAAATATATAATAATTATCGGACAAACATTTTCAAATTCGAGGTCATAAATAAGTTTGCATCTACATTTTTATATAAAAAAACGTTTAATCACAAATTCTAGAAATCGGTATTCCGAACTCTCCCCCATTTCAGGACTGACAATTTAAATGTAATAACCGAACTTCGATGATCAATAACAAGTCTCGATCCTAGTCATACTCCGTGATAAAAAAATTAAAAAAAAGCACCCACATGATATATTGTGCAAAAAACGTCGAATTTTACATGAAAAACGGCGAAAAATGATATATGTTGTTTTACATAACACTTGAACACGTAAATAGCAGGCCTGTTTGCAAAATTAACATTCGTGGGGTTGGAAAAGAAAGCTGTCTATTCACCCCAGAGTGTCGTAAAATCGGGTATCGTGCCGTCGAACAAGCCATTTTTTCGTTTCCTGGGGCAGAGTATCGACGGAAGGACGAACTCGATCGCGAATTACCACCGATGCACACCCAGGCGATTCAACAACACCAACACAAACGTCAATCAATAGAAGGTGGGTAATGGCTTAGGTTAGGTACACTGTGCGCGATCTTCCGATTTAACGACCTTGAATGCGGTGATCATTCAAATTTGTGACCGTCCGGAATTCGCCATTTAATAACGCAACCCAGATTTACAGATTTATAAGTCATTGCACCAAAAGTAAACAACTTCCATTATATCCGTTTTGTAACGCAAGAATAATAATCGACATGTATTTTTTCTTTTTTCGATTAATCAAAAAAAGAAAAAATACGTGTCGATTATTTTTTCGTGTTCTATAAAATGGATGTAATGGAAGTTGTTGTTTACTTTTGATGCAATGACTATTCGATGTCAATAAATTTTTCTATACCAAAATGGTATTCTTTTCTCATAAAAATGACAATCTTCAAAATATGATACAAACGTAAATTGCATAGTAAAAGTCAATCCCTGTAGAAGAATTCTTGAATAAAAAGTCTCTTCATCTTCAGTACAACTTTTCTTTATTTCCAGCTATTGAACATGAATGTGTCGTGGATGGAAAATCGCGGAACAAATTAATGATTTCGGATTTTATCAAATGTCTCGTTATTGACAATAGAAACAAGAATTCTAGGTACTTTTCAATAGAGCTCCAATGATCGCGCGTTCGTGGGACGCGGACTACGATATTGGCTCCAAGTACATGCTTAATGCGGTTCCGGTACTTTTTCGATCTGGTCCTCGGGTCCATGGGGCCAAATGGTTGGTCTGTTCAAGGGGTCAAGAGCCTGATCGGGATATGCATCCTTGAAATCTTCCATGGTCATTTGGTCGAAAGGAAGCAATCCGTTGATCCTGGTGATCTCTTTTTCATGTTCCATGATGCGATTATTGGACTCTCGAGCGAATTCCTTTATTTTTTCAGTCTGTAATATCAACATCGTATTGTATGTTTATTTAGTTTATTGAAAAAAAAGTTGATTTTGAATTTTATAACATACTGGAAAATATTGCAGTCTGATATTCTAAGTACTGGAAATTTTTTAATAATTTTTTTCAATTTGGAACAGTTCTATAAAGCCACGGACATTCTTTAGACTTTTCAAAAATTCATCGTTTGCTGCAATTTTTATACAAATTCGTATTTAATTTTCTTAGAATTTGGTGGAGATTAAAAAAATTTCTCCAATGTTTCCAGAAACTCCAAAGGAAGTTCTCAAATATTATGTCAGTCTTGTTATTTTTACATTCTTATAAAAAAAATAGAAATGAAAATTTACAAATGTTTGTAAATCGGTGTCGAGTTGCGCAGTGTACGTGTCTTTGGGATATGGAATAGACAATGATTCCAATTGTTTTTGGAAAGAGTCGACCATTCCAGGGACAGCGACTTGGTTTTTGTAATAAGACCAGTCAATTTTGGGCATCGACTCCGGCAATTCTTGGACTCTGAAAATTTAATGTTGAAATATGAATTCCAAAACATGTTGCAAAAATTATGTTCAGTTTTTTTGAAAAATTAAAATTGTCATCATACAATCCGTCAATTTACCGCAAAAATACAAGATGAAAATTCATATGAGGACAATCAAAAATTTTCTGCAAAACAGTGAATTTTAAGATGAACTAAAAGTAAATCAGAGTGCAATAATAAAAGATCACTATTATATAACTTGAATCGACGGGATGTGTGAGGAAAAATTGCTCTACTGACCGTCGAAGAAACTGATCCGATTTCGCCTTGAACGAATTCAAAATGGGCTTGTCGGTGTCGCGAACTCTTTCCGCGAGCGCGGTCCAATTGAAGGCCTTTAGCGGTTGACGGGCCATTTTTTAACAATGAAATTATTTTTTATTTTACAGCAGCACTCGATGACTCGATCAGTAGCGTCAACATTCAAAACACACACACGTCACACAGTGACACCGATCACAAATCACAATTGGCAAATATCACAATTCATCGATTAAAAAAATCGATATACATCGAATCGTCAGATGTTCGAGAATTTTTGAATACTTTATGAATCAATAAACGGGTTTTTTTCTTTCAAAAAATCAAAAATTGCTTATTAATACAAAAAACAAAGCTAATATTCATATTACATAATGTAACATACCTATGTTATGACGAATTAACAGAAAATTGAAACACATATGAACATTCATTTAAAAACATAAAATTAATTTTCCACTCGTCAAACGAAGCTTTTGTCAAAATGAAAACCATATTCCGCCAAAATTTGCACATGGCGTTTGACAACAATAAATTTGACAAATCGGATCGATAAAACATCACAACACTGTGTGGGTGGGTGTGTTTGCATGTGTGCGTGTTTTCGCGAGAAAATAAAAGGGGGTGAAAATTGAAATTTATCGCGGGTGGCGATGCGGAAGTGTGAGTAAAACCGTGTTAATATCCGCAAGTTTTTGGTGAAACTGTCGACAAGCAATGTCGCGGTGATGCCGAAAAAAGGCGCCCGGCATGTACGCGACGCGGGGCTCGCCAAATGTCAAAAAAGCCACTTTCGCAGCGTGAAGATTGGCCCGTCCAACGGGAAGCGCTGGCTCTCGCTCAGAAAGCGCTTGAACCTGCGGACGGATGAGGACCTTGTGGTCTACCTCCTGGATCTCGCCGACTCCGTTGCCAGGTCGGTCCCGAAGTTTCTCGTAATCGCGACAGGGTTTCCCAGGGTTTCCTGTAAACAATAGTAAACAATCGCCTCGATCACATGGAGCAGTTGTCATTACCCTACCCCGCAGCTTATTCATGTTACTTGATGTTACTACACTTGCATAGTTGCATGTAGCATGTAGTTGAAGTCCCTAACGTTACCCGCAAAAATATGAACACATGCGCCCCTATCGGTGATTTCGGAACTAATGAGCAGAGCCTAATCATTAGACCCTAATGAATAATTTGTTAATATGGAAATAAAAAATTGTGGTGCAATAATAGTGTATTGAGTTATTAGTAAATGTATTATAGTATATTATAGTATATATATATATTACAATACATATTAGTTAAAGTTCCTATAAATAGAGAGTTCGGCTATCGGGCGCAACTGTCTGATTGGTTGGATCCAAAGCTTGACCCAAAATGGCGGCTCCAATAGGAAGAAGTGATTTCACGTACGTGTCGAATGTTTGTGTGTGTGCCGCCACCATTTTGGGTCAAGCGATCGACGCGTACACAGTACATTGCAGATGGCCAGACTATTTATAGGAACTCTAATAGTTTAGTACAGTAATATGTATGTATATATAGTATAGTATAATATAGTAGTATAGTATAGTATATATATAGTATATAGTATTATAATATATTAAGTTATAGTATATATTAGTATATGTTTTGGACTCATACAATTATATTCCTCGGCTTCGCCTCGGAATATAAACTCGCATTCGTCCAAAAAAACTTTTTGCCCTTTGGAACATAATATACTATTATACACCGAAGGCAATAAAAAAGTTTTTCGGGCCCGAGCAGGCCAATAAAGGACCATTTATTGCACTGAGGTGTATAAATCTAAATATCTTCCGTACAGATTTTTTTCCCCTACAGATTCTAGCTTCCCTACGGAATTTTTTTCCGTACTAAAAAAAAACCTTACGGATTATTATTCCTAATCGATTAATCACATGGCGAATTTCAGCAACGACTTTGTGATCTTTTTCGTGTATTTGAATTTCCGTAAAATTTCCGTGTACATCGAAAAAGCATTAGCATTTTGTAGAGTAATCTCTACAAAAATTTGTAGAGATTACTCTTCTTATTCCTATACATTTTCGTCTGTCACCAAAAATAAAAATTACAAAGTTTAGCGAATTAGGAACATTTTGGAAATTGTCAATTAGAAGTGTATTTTTACAATGAGCGAAATGTCAGGTTTTGAAAATTTTCGGTGAAATTTCAAATATTTTTCTAACCTTAATTATTAAAATCAAATAATTTCGAAAATACAAGTTTCTCAAATTATTAATGTAAGTACTTAAATTTTACACAAAATTCAGGAATATTCAAGGAAATGATCAAAAATTCCTAATACTAACGAATTCATTTTTCCAGGCAAGAAGATAAACCCGAAGTTGAAACTCTTCCCCAAAAAGACTGCGAAAAAGAAAATGGCGAGGAGCCCAGAAACAATGAGAACCTGGAGGAAGAACCTTTGAGACGGAGCCCGCGGAAGCAGAATCCTGCATCCGAGGAAACGAGCCCTGGAAATGCTGCGCCGACCCAGAAGCCTGGAGCGTCCAGTGATACCCGGCAAAATTCGCGAGCGAAGCAACGTAAAACCAGAACGAAGCACCACAAGGAAAAACGGAAAAAGCGGAAGCATGGAGAGGAAGAGTTGACTGAAACGGAAAAACCTCCTGTGGTTTTGGAGGAATCGGAAAATTCGTGCGTTGTAGAAGAGAAAATTCCAGAGCCGGAAAACTTGGAACCCGTGCCAAAAGAGCCCCCGAAAAAGGACCTTCCGCTGTTCCAGGATCTTACGGCGAGCGCGGCTGTGAATGGGATAGAACCGGAAGTTTTAGATAAAACAGAATTTCAGAGCGCGGAGGGGTTAATTTCTGAAGTAATAATAATTATTGGTGATATATAAATTTTGCAGAACCATTATAATAATTAATATAATAATAGTAATATAATTATATATTAATAACCTAATATAATAATGTATAATATTTATGATACATAATATAATATGATATAATATTCATTATTATTATTTTCGATACATAAATTTTGCATAACCATTATCATAATTTACCAAAATTTAATTATCCAAAATTCATACATTCTTAATTTCCAAATTTATACTAGAATCATAAAGAATTCTCGTGAAACAAAAATTTAAAAATTATCACACAAAAATTCCCCCCAGGTCGACCTGCAAAAAATAGAAAAAAACCAGCCTGTGGACATGCTTCAAACCCTCTCGGACTCCTGCAAAGAAAACCTCCAAAGCTCGAAGAAAAAAGACGACAAGAAAACGAAAAAACGAAAAAAACGTCCAAAAGACGACGCTGTACCGTCCCCCGAAGAAGATCCCGACCCGGAGCTCAAGCACCGTCGAAAGCGCCACAAGCACGAGCCCAGAAAGCAGCACCACGACGTCCGAAAAGCTCCCGAAAACGGCGTCGTCCAGGAAAACGCGCCCTCGGATGAGCCAGTGACCTTGGAGGAAAACCAGGACGATCTTGAACTCGCCGAACCTCAGAGGCTGGCGATAAAAATCAAACTATGTCAGAACTGCAACAGTCCTCATCTCCAGGACCTGTGTCCTTTCGCGACGCCCCAGTACGAGATCCAGGACTCGATGACGATCCAGGATTGGCTGCAGAAAAACCAGGAAAATGGGGAAATCGGGAAATTCGCGTATACGGAGGATCCGATGTCGGAAGGGTACGGGAAACCTGGGGACGAGGCTTTGGAGTCAGACGACGAGGCGAATTCTGGGGAACAGTTCAAGGTTGATATTTGGTTGATTCTGATGATGATTTTTGGTATACCAAAAATTTTGAGGAGTATTCAGAGTTTTAGAAAATTTTCCAAAGCTTATAAATTTTGTGAATGATTGAAATCTTCGAAATTTGCAAAATGTATAATAATTTGGAAATTATATTTACAGTCTAATTATTTTTTAGTATAGTTATGTAATAAAATATATTGATACATATAACATATTAATATATAATATATTACATAGTATATAATATAACGATAATAATATCATTAATAATATTAATAGATTAATATTAATTTAATAAATAAATTGATTTAATTTCCGAAATT
>JAPYZK010003190.1:0-12478 GCA_030522785.1 Platygaster equestris | reverse complement strand
TAATATAAGAATTTTCAACGTTTTCTCAAGTTCTGATAAACACATATAATTGTTAACAATACTATTAACACTAAGAATAACAAAAAAATCTCTTCGTTTTCGAATTTGTGTGGAATTTTCCGAATTTTCGTAGAGTTTCATGAAAAATCATTCAATCATCAATAATTCAACAAAAGTTATTTTCGATTCTCCATTTCTTTCTCCAAGATTTACAACTCTTCACAAAAACACTTGAAAACTTTACCCTATCTCCAAAAAAGCTCAAAAAACTGTGAGCTCATCATGAGCTCCAAGAAATTTCTCCTCCTCGAAAGGTTTTCCGAGGTATTTCAAGGGCTCCATAAGGTCCCAATTACTAGAGCAGTAAAGCTCATGCGAATCCATATCCAAAAAGGAGCTCCAATCATCAAAAAGCTCATTACGTAGACCCACAAAATAACGACGAATCCGCAAGTCCGGGGCCGCAAGATAAATGCAGGATCCAAATCTCACGTGGATCCGATTCGGTATGCGAAATCCGTTGTCGGCGGCGCGGCGAAAAGTTGAAGTTACAAGCTAATGTTTGCAATTTAGCCATGCGCAGTGGATCTCACGATGTTGGCCGATGCGGAAGGATTTCTAAAGCATCAAACGGGTTAACGGAGACACGTCAAGCCAGTGAAAATCGCAACCCTGTTACCGAGCCGTATGGTAGCACGAGCGATAACAGCGCCGGCAGCCAGCAGCCAGCGCCGCATCAAGTATCACTCTATTTACCCGTCAAATATTTGTGCTTTTACCGTGCAGCCGCCGCGTATTCGGAGCCTCTTCTACTCTTACCGCACTCTCCAAACCTCCCTTTCGCAGCTTCTAGAGCTACTTTGTATACGGCGAACACTGCGACTAAATTTCCCTAACGAAAACTCGCCGAAAATTTGCAATTCCGAAAAAGAGACGGAGAGTCATAGAGAGGCTGAGATGGAAGAAACGAGGAAAAGAGAGGAAGAATGTCAAGCTGTCTTTGCCGCAACTCAAACATGAAGAAACTTGCAGGCAGGGGTGGTAGAAGTTGTGCGGTACATCGCTCTGGTAGCGAAATCAGTCGTGTACATGTCTGTATATGGTTTTTTTTTTTTTTGACGCGAATGAAAAGTTGTAGCTGACTGATTGACGTTTCACTGGTATTTAGTGGGTCTTTGTGCCCCTGGAATTGACAGGGGATTTTTTTGACCCTGAAAAAATGTTCGAATTCTTGTTGAGGGTTCAGAATCTATTTTTAATATACGCCCTAATATAGGAGCTTGAAGGTTCCGTAATTTTTTTGATTTTGGGATTTTTAAGTTTTGGTGAATTTGGATGAATTTCATATTTTTTAGGCATTTTGAAGACTGAAAGTAAGGAAATTCTGGAATTTTGGAACTTGGAAACTTTCAAAACTTTGGGAATTTTCGGAATTATGGAAATTTGACTGATTATTAAGTTCAAGCTTTGGAAGGATTGAAAGTTTTGAAATGTTGGAGTTATTGAGAATTTCGAAAAATTCCGAATTTCAACAGTTATTCCGTTTTGGAATTTTCTTTTAGAAATTTGAAGTTTTGAAAATTGTTAATGTATTTTGACGTTTTTAATCATTTTGAAACTGTAGTTATAAAGTTTTTGAATTTTGAAATTTCGTAAGTATTGGAATTCAAGACTTTTGAAGGATTACTAAGTTCTGAAATATATTGGAAGTTTTGGAATTTTTTAAAAGTTTCCATTTTTCGAGGTTTGTTGAAAATTTAAAAACATTTCGAAGTTTTCGAAAAAATTGAGGTTTTGAAATTTCCAAGTGTTTGAGAATGTCGAAGAAGTTTTAAGTTCCAAAACTTTTTAGTTTTGGAATTTTCGTAATTCTGGAATAACGTAGATTTTAAAGATATGAAGAATTCGAAAGTTTGGAAGAATAGTGGTTACGTAATTCTTCAAATTTTAGGTTTTTTTCAGTTTTGACGAATTTCGATAAATTTTGAAATTTTGAATCATTTAAGAACTTCAAAGTTGTGAAGTTTTATGAATTTCAAAAGCTTTGGATATTTTGTCAGTCTTAGAATTTTAGAATTTTTAAAGATTACTGAGTTCTCAAGTATGAAAAGTTTTTAAAATTTCGAAAGTTTCGAGATTTCGAAGTTTTTCGAGAGTTGAAAAAATTTTAAAATTTTCAAAAATTTGAGGTCTAAAATTTGTCAAGTTTCACAATTTCCGAAGCTCAGAAGTTTCATAATTTCTCTAGTTTCATGGCTGTAAAAATTTGCAAAATTTCCATGAATGTTAAAGTATCGAGTTTCGAAGTATCACCAAATTTCCACGTTCTAAAATTTCGGAATTCCGAAATTCCTGAAAATTGCAAAAACCCCCAAAATTACCGCAACAATTCTAAAAAAACTATCTACATCATTCCTCCACATCTCCAACAAAAACTAAAAAAAATTCCTATCACTTTCATAAAATCGTTCTGATTGATGACGATCGAAACCTATGAGTGATTCCACAACCAGATCTGCTCCATAGTCCCAACACACATTTTCCATGGAAGTTTTAATACAAAATCTTTCCGAGCACAATTTTTATTTATCACGTTTCAAGTACAATTTCCCCACCCCCTTCGCAAATAGGATCCGCTTCGCCTCAACGACTTCCATTTGCATCCACCGGAAAATCTTTTTCGCCCGTCGATTGATTGATGAACGCCAACTCGGATGAAAAAAGGTTTCGCCAAGTTCTCTCCCACAATCGAGTTTGTATCCTCGCCGGTTTGTTTCGAAATCGAGCGAGGAAACAATAAGAAAGCAGGGGAATCGTGTGATATTCCGGTCTGGATTTTCTTCGCTGGGAAACTCTGGTAGTGGCAGTGGAAAATGGACAACGTTCGGAGGAAGAAGACTCTGATTACCTATAGGCCGGTCACGAATATAACGCACGAATGGGTGCCACATCGTTTCCGTCCTTTTTCAACTTCTTCTTCTGCTTTTGCCATCTACGAAGAATCCCAATACCCACTTTTGACGCTATGCCAAATACTCGGCCTTGCCTGCCTGGAATAAAATTCGACTCCGCTCGGAACGTTATTGCATAAATCGTTGATTGAATGGTGTAAACTGACCATATTTCGAGGGTGATTTTCTACGCGCCGATCCTTTCGTGCTGAATAATGGTGAGGGGGTGGAATTTATATCGTATTGTGTTGTGCGTGAGGAATTTTTACATTGTCTGGAATTTTTTCAAAACTTCGGGAATTTTGGGTGGGATTTGATTCGAGAGTGAGTTACATCAATCACGATCGTAATCACATAATCAATTTCATGAAGTATTCAAGAATTTTCTACACGTCTAAAAATTCCATCGAAAAACTGATCTCGGAAACGATAATTTTCGGAGATTTCGAAAACTTAAAGGATTTCGAAAGTATCAAAAAATGAGGATGTATTGAAAATTTCGAATAATTACGAAATCTTTCTAAAAGTATGAAAAATTCTGAAATTCGGGGAAGTTCGTTTATTTCGAAAAATTTAAAAATTTTTACAGAATTCAGGACTATAAAAACTAAAGTTCAATTTCATTCGAATGATTGGACATGAATATCAAAATTATTATTTCTCGAGATTCAAGAATGTCAAAATCGAACTTTTCTCAAGTTTTTTCGACGCTGCCAGGGGACTTATCTGAAAATCTCAAGTATCAATCTACCATTTGTTTCAATCTGCTCAAAAAGCTCAAAATATCAAAAAATTCAATACAACAACTCATCAAAATCTCTAAGTTTTCAAAATACATCCATAATTCTCAAAGATCCCAGTCCACATACTCTCATATATTCTATCATACCCTTTGCCCTTTGTGAATCAAGTACACCAAAACTACAGTAACGCAATAATTAACCTCCATTTCCCAATTAGACACACCTATTAATATCAGTCCCCGCGTCCTGCAAAATATTAACCATTTTAATGAAGACACTTTGTCACGTAACGAAGCGATGCGGGTACCACGACATTGGTATGTCGGCGTCGCACGCGTGAAACTCCTCGCGACGCTGATGTATATGGTCGCTCCAGATCCTCCCCTTCGATCCCCCGTAATGACGATCAGCCATTGTAACTCTGTCACACTCGAACAATGGATTTTTCAATTCACGACGCGATACCACGTCGCGCCGTCATCAGAATTCGAAATCCCCGTATGAGCCGGGAACGATTCCGACTGAACACCCTTCCGGTACATGAATTTTTAAAGGTGTGTTTCTTGCTCTAAGACCGCAATGTTTTATCGACCTATAAAATGTAATACGCGAACTTAGTAAGGGGAACATCTTACGCTCAATAAACGCCTAATTGAAGGAAAGTACACGTAATTATTCGGTCTTTACGTGTTATGTCCTTGGACCGCATTGCGTATCGAGTTTTACAGCGCAAGCGCTGTTTGGAAAATTATTTTTGGGTTGTGAACAGGGATGAAAAAATTTTCTTTAAATCCGATAATTTTTATTGATGTAAATACTGAAGGGAAATCGAACATGATTTGAATGGTTGGAGTTTTTCGAAAGGATTAGCACATTTTGTATTTTTTATTCTGAGTTGTTTAATTTTTTATGAGTTTCTGGACATTTCTCATAATTTTGAAAAATTTCAGAAAATGTTCCCGGAATTCTAAAAACACTGTGAGATTTGTTAGAGTTGAAAATGAATTTGAAAGAAAGTTGATGATTCCCAAAATGACGAATGAGGGAAATTTTGGAATATTCAGTCAGCATATGGACAGGATTTCATCTTAATAAAATTCATGATAATATTGCATACTCCATAACGGTGGAAATCACAACACGTTTAAGGTTCTTATAAAACTGTCGTAATAGTTTTCTCTTTCATGAAAAGAATCGCTCTCATTTGTATTCTGTGCAGACGGGGGGAGTGTAAGTTCATAATTGTGTTCTATGAATATTTTTTCTTGAATCGCTGAAATAGTAGAAAAATTTCTCAAGTGTAATTACACTTTTGCAGCGACGATCGTAACTTTAAGCTGCTGCGAAAATAAAGTTGACGGCGGCGCAGTTTACGAGTTCGTTGTTAGAAACACTCTTTAATTTCAGGTCATGAAAGTCAAGTTTGTCAGGAAAATGATTTTTTTTTAATCGAAATTTTCGTACGTACTTATTTATCGTTAAATAATTGTTGAAAATTTTTAAATATATCGTGATGAATTATATCACGTATTCATGATATAAACTCAAATGACGTTCATTTTCGGAAGATTTAATTACTTTTTACAATGGAATACTTATTATCAAAATTTTATCTCAACCTTAAATGACATTGTTCACACTTTATTCGACGTTTTTTTGCCGAGATTCACCCTACAACCAAGGGCAGTTTGTCTAGACAGGAACGGGAAGTGGTCCTTCTATAGAAAGTTTCCATTGATGATTTCGCAATCCTAATTACTCTTTTCCTCGCGGCGTTCACTTATCCACGTACAACTTTTTTCACGAATGCGAAAATACTCTCTCTCCAATTGGAATACATTTCGCTTCTCGCTGCTCACCCTCCCAGCTCTTTTGTTCGACGCGCATTCAAATGTAAGATGAATACGATTATGAATCAAATGGGGCTCCCTGTGAACGTTTTATCCGAATAAGCTCGAGAAATATTAGTTATTATTGGAAAGTATGTCGAAGAAAACTCGCCCGTTGTAGGAGCAATCATCCTCGAATTTTCCGGCGTTTCCCGGCTTCAAACTTCGATTTTTCAGTCGAACTTATCGACGTGCTCGAATTGTTAATAAATCGTCATATCTGAATTGAAGAAACCATGAGTTGGAAAATTCAGGAGTTCAAAATGTCTATAGAAAATGACCTTCAATATGGAATTAATTTGATCTGTGAAAAATTCAGGAAATTTTGGGAAATAACCTTTTTCCAGTTCAAAATCCTTCAATTTATAAAAATCAACAGAAAATCTATTGAATCAATTTTGGGATATTACGGTTTCGGAACTTAGAATGAACATTTTTAATACCTTAAAATTCAGAGATTTTCGAAAAATAACCTTTTCCCATTTCGACATTTTTCCATTCAAAAACCAAAAAAAATGAAACCATTCAACTTTGTCGCGAATAAGTGAAAAAAAAAAACGTCCCCAATAGAAAAATCTGACTCCGCAAAAGGTCAGAGTTGACTTCGCGAATGAACATAATAATATCCCTAAAAGTGAACGGTTCTAAATTGAACGACGAGCAACTAAGTTTATCTCGCTCGCGTTTTCAGCGTCGAGCGTGAAATATCATTACCGTCTAAAGGGTCATTTGAGGATAGTCACTGGCACTTCTGTTTCGGTAAAGGGCCGAAAATAGTTAGCCGTTACGGAAGCGCTCGAAAAGTACTACCTACCACTGTTTCGTTGCTGAAATGCCCGTCGTTTCGGAATCTATAAAAACTTTTTGAGTGCTCCAGCCCCAGCGTGTAATGGATACCTATAAAAAAGCCTCGCTCATTACGATTCCCTCTCGAGCCGTTTTATTTCCAATGTTAGGAAGGGTTTTACAATCCTCAACAAACAAGCAGTCATCATAAGCCAACTCGATGTCGGTATTTGTATTCATTCCCTTTTCCCTTCGGAGCTTCCATTTTTTATCGTGCTGAAGGTTTATACCTTCGAGGATCAATGAGTGAGTCGAAAAAAATTGAAAGGTCGTTTTTCGTACACTTGACATATTCTGGACGAACTTTAATTTTCATGTTTATTACAACAGTATATAGTTACTTGACTTTTCGAGCTGTTAATTACGGGAAAGAGCTCCATGGAAAATAATTAGTTAAATTTAGGGACTCTAGCATGTGCGTGAAAGAGTACTCGGGCATGTTCGATTGGAATCCATTGTCGGATCTGGGAACAAATTTAATCTGAATGCGCTTCTGCCAACGCTACTTTAGAGAGTCGCGATCCGTGTCGAACAGGTAGGCCGGGCTGACTCAACGTGAAATTGGTACTTTGAAATTTCATTAACGAAGTCAGGTGGCATTACAGATTCAATTAGGTTTTTATTGGATTCTGAACTGCGCGAATCGTCAAAGCATGTAGTTCAACATGCGATAACGAGTGTCCAACTTTAGGTGTTTTGACTGCGAGTTAGGACGGTTTTTGTTTATTGACATGGAACTTCGAGTTGCTCATAATTTTGACGAGCTGCTTGTTTTCGTATTCCAAAACAGATTCAATGATAAAGATCATGAAATTTTAAGAACTTTCAGATGTTATGACATTATTACGTAAATGTAGTGATGAGTACTTATTTAAGGGCTGCAATTTTTTGATTCGAAAATTGTTATCATTTAGTCACTCTATCCTCAAATGTAATCATGTTTTATTCACTTGATTTTGTTGCATTTCTAAAACTCAGATCGAATAACTTGAAGAAATTTGATGAAGAAACTTTATTTTTTTCGAGAAAATGACATTGAATTACTGAGAATCACAAATGTGGAGAATTTTGAATATTTTCAGAATTTCGGAATTTTCGAGTATTTCGGCTTTTTCGGAAAAAGTCGGCTGCTAAATTGATCTGTAGCTTCCAGGGAAGTGGAGTGAGTCCCACTTTTTATTTTTCCTATCGATTCCTCTACTCTTTCCGCAGAAAACGAGCGTTAAATCGTTATTATAACCGACCGGGTTCCATTGCAACGTCGGATTCTGTGGAGGTCGGCGTACGAATCGCTCGACGTCGAATGATAGACTCCGTAATAATTACTGAATTTTCGAAAATTGCTCAATTTCGAGCATTTTACATTGTTTTTAATATTTTCTGAGTTCGTTGAGTCAAATTTTGAAGTGATTTCGTTATTTTTACCTATTCTTTCACGTCCAAGAATTTCCAAACTCGAAATGTCGCAAAACCAGCGTATAGCGTCTGCTAAATTGATCTCTAGCTTCCAAGGAAGTATGGGTGGATCCCACTTATTATCTTTCCTATCGATTCGTCTTCTCTTCCCGAAGAAAACAAACATTTAATTGTCAGGCTATCTGACCGGATCCATTGCAACTGCTCTAAATTGCTCTAAACCCACTTGTTCTCCAGTCTATCCTACTCAGTTTTCTCGCCATTCCATCAAAATTTTCCTTTAGCAGTGATAAAAATTTCCCTCCTAACGAAGTGAAATCCTTGAAATTCTGCATCATTAGCATCATTTATACAGAACCCTAACATTCTTGAAGATATGATTTTAAAAGAGAACGACCCTTGGCTCTGAAGCTTCTCGTTTTCGCCCTCTTCCTTTGTAATAGGAAATCCTTCATTATTTCTTCGAAAGATTTCCAACTCTCATCCGTTCGATATGATCTCATCTTTCGCCTATGGGCAGAGAGGCGCCATTCTTTCCTCCAACGATATCGATAAATGGTTTCATTTTCAAGACTGCAGTTGAACAGAAAAAATTCCTCAGCCCTTCTTCCATATTAGGCGAGAAAAGCCGGAAAAATAAGGACGGGATGATTTTGCTGAGATCGATCGCAGAGAATACATTGCCCATTACTCTCGGCTTGATGAGGTCGTTACTGCGGGACGTAATTGTTGTCCAAAGTTATTTTATCCGGCCAGACACAGTTCATCTCTCCGGGAATCGAGGAAACGGAGGGGGAGAAAAATTGAGAGCGAGGAACAATTCAGACTTTGCGCCCGCTCTTCTGATGAGAGTCGGAAGAATAAGCCCGAACTTTAACAATGCAATCTTAGCATCATTAGCCCAGGTAATAGTGTGAACTTTTAATTAGTTGTGCCGTTTCATTCGAAAACACTTGCTTGGTCGGCGCCGGATCCATTGTATTTTTTTATTCATTGCCGCGATCTTGTCTGCGAGTGAATCTTCGCTGTTCTGCCGTCCTTACAAAACATTTTAGCAACCTCACTGGGAACCCCCAAGGGGTTGAAACTCCGATCCCGCCCCTCATTTGCCTACTTTGCTACGGGAACTTTGTGTGAAACGTTTGGATTTTGTTCATACAATGTGGAAACTTTGATTGTTTGCCTTGGGATAATTTAGGATTTGGGGAAATTTCACATGTTCTCGATAGCCCGCTGATATCTTGTGTTTTGGTTCGGGATCTTATTATGCGGTGGCATCCTAGAATTTTTGTACATATGTTAAAAATTGAAGAATTTACGGCTTTGATTTTGATGTTTCGATAATTTGACTGTTCTTGAGTTTTGAGATGAAGAAATTCGAATTTCGGCAATCGTGATGTGAGGAGTTTTGAGGGGAAAAGTTTTTGAAGTAAATTAGTAAATTGTGTTACTTTATCAAAAGTAAATTTGTAAATTGAAGTTGAATATCTCTCAAATTCTGAGTCAAATTCAAATTCAGCAAAAATTAAGAAATTCATCGACTTCTGTTCCGAAAATTCATGATCTGTAAATCTTCAAAATTTGGAAATTAAAATTATTCGTCTAGAAAAGTTTCAGATAGTTGAAAAAAATAAGACGAAGTTTTGCAATTTATACACTTATTCCAAAATCACACAATTTCAGAATTTCTAAAAGTCAAGAATATTTTTTCTCGTCATGTTTTTTATCATCGAAAATTTTGTCAAAAATTCTGATTCTCACGAAAGAATTTTTAAATCTTGACAGATTTCTAAAAAAAATTAAGATGTATATATGCATGGTATACTTCAAATTAAAATTTGGATTTTAATATAAAAAAATAGAATTAAGGATGAAGATCGATGACGCAGACGTAATTGTCGTGATAATGGCATAGCGCGAAGCTAAATGCGATAAGGGTGGAAGAGCAACTCATCTTCTTTAGAACTATGGTGGCCGTGCATCATCGGTTTATGGGTTGCGATGGCATTTATAAGGTTTGCTCGACTTGGCGGGGCAAGTTTGTGACCAGTCCCCGTAGCTCTATCAAATCTCCCTCTTTCAACCCTCTCGCGTAGTTTTCCGACTTTGCTCGTCCACGACGGAGCGCGTCATTACAACCGAGATATATTATATACCGGGAGTGCCGTTAATGTGTTTCTGGGGTACGGTATTGAAAAATATCACGTTGATTCTTTATTAAAGCGGCAATTCATTCTCATACTCTTCCAACACTTAATTTTACGACCCCCACTATTTCAGTTTTACTTCTATTCCGAAGACGCTCGGTGGTTTCTTGAGAGAGTTTCGAATCACAAGGAACTTTTCGATTTGTTTCGATCATTTTTCACCACTTTTTGGAATTTTCATGATTTTGTAAGTATCTAACGATTTCGTGAATTCCCGAATTGGAATTTTTCGAATGTTACAAAATATGTTGAGTAGAATTTATGAAAAATGAATTTTAGTTTCAAATATTAATTATGTATATTTTGTTAGGAATTTTGAAGTTTATGAATTTAAATTTTCGAATTTCATAATTCGAACACTTGAACTTGCATGTTCCAAAATTTTTCGATTTTGATTCTAAAGTTATGTATGATTCGGAAAATTATGTACGAAAAATGAATAATTTTTTATTTTAAAATTTATAATTTTTGCAGCATTTTGTGCATTCAAAACGATCCAAATGCAAAATGTTCATAATTAATGGATAAGTACAAACTTTCGATTTCAATTGTTAAAAATCGACAAAAATTTTCTTGATATTGAGAAGTAACTCATCATGAAAGACAGGGATAATTTCAAAAAATTTCAGTCATCTACTTCCGTAATTAACTAACTACATGCAACCCATTAACAGCCCAAAAAATTTTTTTTAATTTCCAATGTCACCCTCCCCTACGCCTAAAGCATAATTTTTCCAAGTATTCCCATTCCTCGCACTCGTCATCCGACTGACGTTTCATGAATTGGAAATGTAATTTGACCAACCATAACCCAAGACCGTAACTGTTTGCATGATAGCACATGTAAACGAGTGCATAATTCCCAAAAGGACATAAAGTTATGGTAAATACAGTAGTTGAGAGTTAACACCCCCGCACCTTTATAGCCCGAAAATAGATTCGTCCCCGAACATTCTCATCCCTCTATTCTGTGTACATTATACATGTTCACACTATAAAATACCGTACACCCCAAAAATCACGCCTCAAATTATACTTACGAAACATATTCTGCACAAAACATCAAAACCCAACGATTCATCGATGTCCAAATTAAGCCCAAAAAAGCGAAAAATCTCCAATTATCACACTGCAGAAAAAAAGTTAGGAAAATTCCCGATTCATTCGTTCCGCAGAGATTTGAAAGTTCGCCAATTGAATGACGAAGTGCGGGCGATAATGGGACAATAAAACGCCGCGTCTCTCAATAATTTCACAATCTTAATTTCTTTCATAGCGAGCCACTCGCGTATTACCATAACGGGCCACGAATAATCTATTATTTACCTCTTTTTCTCTCCCGCCGACTTAGCTCATTCGTTTCATCTGGCAATTCCACTGTCTCTCTTCATTTTCTCACCCCGCTTGTCTCCCTTTTTATCTTTCCCGGTCTTTCTGTCTCATTTGTTCGCGTTGCGCTTCCAGGGCAATTTTCTTTTTGCTCCCATCGCCATTTAAATAAATCATAAATACGATTGCGTTCGCCGGCTCTCGGTTACCCTCACCAACTAGCCCAACTTTTTCCCCCAAGTTTATGCATTCTTCGCTCTAATCTAATCTGAAAGTGCATGTAAGAATATATTAAAAAAAGGGAAAAAATGAAGGCCCGAGTGCGTCGCCGCGACGTGCTTGCGATATTATACAAACCGATGGAGGGGGCCGGGAAAAGAGGGCGAGTAAAGCGAGAAGCCAAGAAAGTTCTCGGGCTTTCCCATTGCCGTATTCACGCAGCCACCCTCCGCATTTATGACTCCAAACTTGCCATAATTATCGCCACTTTCTGCATACCTCAACTATGCGGATCCATACATATATTTACATCCAATTGAGCCATATTTATTCCCTTGGGGGATATCAAGCAAACATCCAAGCAATTTGAGTTTTCTCTGGGATTGGAAAAAGGGTTCTTGAAGTTCGAGGTTAACATTACACATTTTGAAGGGTAGATTAGACACAACCCTAGTGATAATAGTTTTTATAAAAACAGGCAAAATTTTTATCAAATCAGTGAATTATTTAGAAAAATTCTTTTTTTTATAAGGTCGATTTTATAAATGATCTATAAAATTTTCGACTTTCGTAAAGTGGTTTTATACAAACTTAATAAAAAATTTTTCTTATAAAATCTGTCAAAGTTTTCATACAATTCATCTGTTTTTTTATAAAAACAATTGAAAGCCTCCACATTTTCTTATGAAAACTTTATTTTCATAAAAACTTGGCGATTTCTATGAAGTTTTATATTTTTATGAAAAAAAAATTCCTGATTTAAGGAACTTCTTTTATAGTAACATTTAATACATTTTTATTACACAAGGGAATAGAAAATCATGTTCGTAACGTTTTTTAGCAATTAAAGAACGTAAAAACATGATTTTATAGGATTT
>JAPYZK010003189.1:0-12570 GCA_030522785.1 Platygaster equestris | reverse complement strand
AATCTCTAATAGTTGAATAATACTGTTTTATTTTGTATTTTTTAGAAACATTTTGATTGTGGATCCTGTCGAGAAAGAAGAAAATTGGTCCCAAGGACAATTGAGTATCGCGACAAACATCGAAAACATTTGTTTTGTCCACAGATCAGGTTTTTCATACTTCGATAAATTCTTAAAAGTATTATACGCTAATTGAACTATACTCTAATACTGTTTTTTTTTCTTTTCAGGAGGGATTCCAATTTCACCAAAAAATATGTCACAATGTTTGCAAGTTGCCCAAAAACGCACCAAATCATTAATAAAACTGATTCATGCAGCTATAAATTCCTCGAACGTGGAATAAAAATTAAATAATAATTTGTATGAATCGGAAATTGTGACTTTCAATGTAAACCAGTTTTCCTCATGATGTGCATAAATTCTTCCTGGGAAATCTCGCCGTCGCCGTCGCGATCAGCTTCATCGATCATTTCTTGCAGTTCCTCGTCCGTCAAATTTTCACTCAATTCCTGAGCGACTCTTCGGAGGTTTTTGAAGGTTATTTTGCCAGTGTCGTCGTCGTCGATAAGCCGAAATGCTTTTATGACTTCTTCGTCGATGTCCCTCTCCGACATTTTTTTACTCATTATTTGTAGAAAGTCTTCGAAACTTAGATTGCCTTCGTTTTCAGGGTCGATGGAGTCGACGAGTTTTTTGAGCTCGTCTTTTTTTGGTTCGAAACCAAGAGCTCTCATGGCCACTTTGAGTTCTTTAGTTGGGATCATTCCGCTGCTGTTTTTGTCAAAAAGGTCAAAGGCCTCCTTGATGTCCGATTTTTGTTCAGGAGTTAGTCCACTTTTTTGGGACGTTTTCTTTCGAGACTGAGGTGCTTTTTTGGATGTTGAAGCCTGTGATAGGAGAAGTGAAATTTTAAGGGCTGTGCTATTGCTCGATTTAATCATGATTGACATTCATATTTATTCAATATTATTAATTCATTGATCAATCAAGATGCTGATTAATCAATTATTATCTTATACATTCATTTTTTATACATTTTATGCAATTGTTTAATTCGTTTACTGGAGTTTTGAGTTCCTTGTTGAAAAATTTGAGAAATGTTGACAACCGGATTCGATACACGTTTATTTCGAAATAATAATAATCGGCAGTTGAAAGATCAAATATTAATGACCAAAAAACGTAAATTTACCATTGTCAGTGATCAATACAGGTATCAGTTGAATAATTGATGAAATTTATGAATTATGATGAAATTGCTTTGTTTACTTGACTCGCATAAATCACTTAGATACCAAAACCGGTGTTTGTTTGAAATGTTTAAATGTTTTGACGGTTTTGGACACAGCCATACACACAGAGGGCTCACAAAGCAAATTGAGGCAAAATTATCCTTAGGGGGCTTCGTGAATTCTTTTTTTTTTTTAATTACCGTTGCGTGGCGCCTCTGCCGCATTTCATCGGAACTTCAAACCCCGAACGCAATCCTGTAACGTCGATAAATTGTCGTTGTAAATCCGATATACAATTAGATATATATGTACACAATATCTCCCAGTGACTCATTTCGCAAGTGTCGCGTTTTCTTCGCTTACAACTTGTTTGACACTGTTTGACACCCCCGGAATCATACAGTCACATACAGTCTATCTCCGCGAAAACGACCCGATTCTTTCTTTTGTTTTTCCTCCCCTTTCGTAATTCGAAACACTTTCGAGCGATGTCCGCGGTACATGAAAACAAAAGCTCCGTGAAACGCACGAGTTGTGAAATCGCCAACTTTTCGCTACAGTGAAACGACCCCGAAAAGCGAAAACATCGCGAGGAAGTTACGGAAAATGTCGTGAAATCGGGGTGAAAAAAACGCAGGGACGTCGAAAATGTGGGTCCTCGGCTACGTGTTTTGGGCCATTTGGGAGTGTCAAAGTGCGATCGCTCATCCTTTAAATCCCTCGATTCTGGAATGTAAGTTCGTATTTTGCACTTTCTGTAGTGGGATTTTGAGAGCATGGAGATTGTTATGAAGTATTTTTTTGGTTTTTTTAGAGGGGTGCGTGTAGGATTGGGTTTTTGGTCTTTACGAGATGGTTTGTTTATTCGCGGGAATTGACTTTCTCTTGAGATTTTTTCGCTTGTTGAGTTAAGTTTCGATTAAGTAAAAACGGGGAAATTGAGTTACTGTTGTTTTTTAGGATGTTTTTTTACAGACGTTTATTAGACAGTTGACAATTTCATTGTTAAATTTTGTTTTGAGCAATTTTGAGCTTGTTGGGTATTTTGCGGGTTTTTTGGGTTAGGAAATGTTACGTATTACGAATCCAATTTTTATTCGATTTTCGGGAATATTTTTTTGTTCATAAATTTGTGGAAATGCAGTATGGGATTTTATAATTTTTTGTTATTTCATGTTTTTTCATCCTGATGAATAAAAATTAAAAAATTTCTAATATATTAAAACACATGAGAAAGAAAGTTTTTTTTGGAAATATTATATACAAGACTTGATTGGAAAAATACATATAATTAGACCGAAAATGAAAATGTGTGAAAATTTATGAAATAGTTATTTTAAATAAAAGTTTATTGTTGATTTCAATAATTTGACAGTTGAATATTTGATTTTCAAACATTTCAATGTTTTTGAATTGAAAAATCACAAAAAAAAATGCAATTATTTACAAACTTTACCTTTGTAGTAAGGTAACTTGAATTTGAAAATTAATTTTTTTAAGTATTTGTAAAAGGTTTTTGAAGCATGCTTGAAAGGTATATTGAAAAAAAATGATTCCAGAAAGTATGATGATTTTTTGTTATCACAATTTAGAGTACAAAAAACTATGGAATTATTTGCATTAATGTTGAATTTTTCATGAATTTTATAATTTTTTACTAAATTATGATCACCTAATAAAAAATTTCTTTTTTGTATTGATCATTGAGAATTATTTTTGTAATAAAAATTAACTACTTAATTTCTCTGATTGAAGTTATTCAAATTCAACAAAAAAATATTAAGATTTTGTTTTCTCAAACTTTGAACATGCAAAATGTTTCTCAAATGTGTGTTTTTTTTCAATTATTAATATAATAAAAGTATTCTAAACATTGTCAAATTTTTAGATTCATATTTTTTAAATATATTGTACAAAATTAGTAATCACTCCCTCTCCACTACAATCGTAAATAACGCGTAAAAAATTTAAATTCCATATAAAATACAACATTCCATTCAATATTATTAACGATTATCAAAAACGTTTATTTCCACATTTTTAGTACTTTCTCATCTCCAACTCCATATAATTCCACAATTTCGTTTTATCTAGCGTTTATTTTTGTACATTCTCCATACACATTTTTTCCGAGTATGAATCGACTATTTTTTCTTCCCTTTTTTTATTCCTTCCGCTAAGTTTAATCATTGTATATTAATTTTTTACGAAAGAATTTTATCAAGTGAAACAAAGTGACAGTTCGATTTCCCATTCATTTTCACCCACGTTTTAAAATTATCGATTCAATTTCACCATTGCAAAATTGCTTCGTTTTTGCCGAACGGATATGTAAATCAAACCTCGGAAAAACACGTTCAAACCAGCGAGACAATCTCGAGAGAAAGTTAATTCGCGTGAATAAACAAAAGCCACCGTTAGATTCAAAAAAGGCCCCCTTTTTTCGAAAAAGAAATGACCAAAACTAGATGTAACGGAAATTTTGGAAATTATTTTGAAACTATTCCAACAACAGAAGGAATAACGTAATTTGAAAGAACTTTCTCGAATTTCGAGTAATCGATTTACTTATAAAATTTTGGAAAATTTCAGCCATTTTATTGTGTATTTCACGAAATTGTTAGGGTTTTTAGAAATTTGTGAATATAGTAATAATAAAATTCATGTTATTTATTAGAAACTGAAGATTAGTTCAATTTTCGAGAAATTTTTATGGATTTCCCCCATTTTTAGAAACTTCCTGATAATTTCCTAAAAACTTCGAAAACTAATGAAAATTCAAAATTTTCAATTTCCAGGGGTAGGCGATACTATAGCTCTATCTCTCTCTCTCCCTCTCTCATGACACGACTATATACTCTCGTGAGAGAGAAAAGGACAGTTGCGTAGTTGCTAATCCCTATAAATTGCAGATCGCAACATGCAAACATTTTTAATTACAATATCCAGAAACTTGAACTCAGCATTTCAAAATCTGGAAATCGAAAAATATGTATACAATTCTAAAAATGTTACACTTTCAATCCGACCCCCTAAATCTCACTAAATTTATCTTTTGGAGTTGCATGGACACGTTCTGATTTGACTCGCTGTAAAAGATGGAAAAAAATCGTTTTAATCTCGAAAAATCCCAGTGCATGACGAGCAACAATGATTGTTGTTGACAGATTCTGACAGTCATTCGAACGAAGAGTTTTACTGGGTGAAATACGCGATTGGCTTGTTGGGCGTCACAGCAACTGCCTTCACTTTGGTGGGGTGCTTGTGCTGCCAGAGGAATAAAAGGCCCAAAGGATTTCAGGTAAAGCCGCAATAGTTTATTGTTAGTCATACCATGCATTAGGCGCACATTTTCCTCGGAAAATCCTGACTCATTTCCGAAGAGTCTCGGTCATACTTCGCTCAATGCTATGTTTGAATTATGAGTTTAATGAGGAATGGCAGGCAGAGGCGCCGGCACGGTTTCTCGTCGGAGGGGATGCTTTATTTTGGAGCAAAGGATTAAAATTGAATGGAATTGGGGATTTTGAGAGTTTTTGAAAATTAGGCACAACTTGTGCGATGCTTCTTAAGTAAATTTCTAGCATGAAGCATCTTATTATAAGGAATTATTTAATTTTTGGATTTTCATATTTTGTTTCTTGGGATGTAAAGTATTTATTAGTACGAGAAGTTACGAATTTTACGTTTTAAAGTGGTTTAAACTTGTAAATTTTAGAATTCGGATAAAAAAACTGAGAATTATGAGCATTTAAATGCAGAAGTATAATATTTAATTACACAGTTATAGCTAAAGGGTAAATTTGTGGAAAATTACGTAGGTCATCGAATTTTCGGTTTCTGTCTTTGAAATTTTTCGTTGGGTATAATTAATCTCGTTTTATTGATTTTTTTTTTTTCCTCAAGGTAACAATACCAATCAATAGAGGTGGCACTGTCGTTTTTTAGCTTTACTATATTCGTTAATGGCTCGGAAAACATCGAGTTAAAAATTTAGTAAACATTTTCTTTAATTTTTCTTCGCCTTTATGATTTTTTTATATGAATTTTATCATTTCGTCAGTATTTAAGAATTTCACTGAAATTTCTGTTTAAAAAAAGAGCAACAGAAATTCATTTTTCATTTTTTTTTTCACTGATAGTTTAATTTTTTGAAAAATCAAACATTTGTCATAAATTTTGAATATTTTCGTAAACTTCGAATAATGATTTCAAAGTAATTAATGAATGAAAATGTAAAGATATACATTTGAATTTTGATTTGCCCTATTTTGATGGCACTGACAGATAAATAGTTTCGATTCAAAATCAGTATTTTCGATCACGTTTGTGAATAAAGATCACGTTGTTTTATTGGACAAAACGTGTATACATCGAATCTGATGAAATGTTTTTTTATCGAAGTTTATCGTCATTTCAAGAACAAATCTCGATGATGATCATCAAATTTTTAGTTTATATATTTTTTAAATTATTTTGTGAACAAAATTGATTTTTTTGTTTCAAGGTGAAAAATTCTAATCAATAGAAGTAATCTGTCTTTTTCGAACGTGAGCTCTACTTAATTAATTAATGTCTCGAAAACTAGCGGATGAAAAATTGAATGAAAAATTTCCTCAATGAAAAATTGAGAAAATTACACATTTCGATTTTATTATTGATGGAAGTGTATTGAAATGATTGTCAGTATTTGAGAATTTTACTGCAACATGATATAGTTATCAAATTTAGTAATAAATTAAAATACTATGAATAAAACTATTGTTAAGTATCAGTTTTTAAAGTTCAAAATGATAATTGTATCTACTTTTTTAAATATTTTTCGGTATTTTGCCCCGTAAAAATATGAGTGAATTAATAAATCCAAAATGAGGAAAAATTGAGAAAAATTATTTCTATTTTAATTATTTACGTACACAGTTCTTAACCTTCTACAAACGAAAAAGTTTGTTGTGTTCCGATTTATAAAAGATTATCGCCAACCAAAACGAAGAAAAAAAATAATGCGGTGTTTTTCAGAAAATAAATTTGTTGCAAAAGTCTGACATCATTCCATGAAATTATTGTTATTATCGCCAACGTCAGTCTTTATACAAAGAAAAAATTTTAAACAATAATATTTGATAAAAAACTGTGTCGTAACTCGTGTTTGTTTGAAACAAAATCAGTTTGAGAAACGATAGTCTTTCCGTTTCTTGAAAAAATAAAAATAAGTGAAAATATCAATTGTAAATTGATAAAATTCGAGATGAACTTTTATACATTTTACAATTACGCAATTATTCGAACAAATAAAAAGTTCTAAATTGTTGGAATTTAATGAAGATATCGTAATACACATTTTTTAGTCTAAATAATAAAACTTGTTAGAATATGGAAAAATTATGCTTGATATATAGAAAAAAAGATAAAAAGATTTTCTACTCGTGCGCAGTAAAAAATCTTTGCCTATGATTTACGATTGGAAATAAAATTCAAAATTGTTATTTACAAGCAGGACGATGACGAGAAAAAGAACGAACAGGTAAATCACAGAATATTTTATGAATTACGAATCTGTTCGTTTCTTGATAACATTCCGTTCGGTTCATCTAATAATTAACCAGTGACTAATTTTTCATTCTGTCATTTACTTCGATTGCAAGTTTCATAATTTGGTTGGTGTGAAATTTGATATTTTTTTTAGTCGACTTTGTTTATAATTTTTAACAATCTTTCGTCGGAAAAATCCTCAATGGTGCGAGTCTAGAAATCTTTAAAATTTGTGAACTGCCTTATTTTAAACACTTCTCTTGATATGTTACATTGTATTTTTATATGTACTAATTTTCAGGTTTATTACTAACATGAATAATTAATTCAACGTCGAATTATGAGTTTGGAGCGTTGATTTAATGCGATGAATTCTGAAATTTGTAATTTTTTTTTTATTTCTCCAATTCCAAAAAATTAGAGTAATTTCGACTGAGATGAAATTAATTAAAAAGAAAAACAAATGAATTAAATTTTGGGCTTTCGAAGTTTGAAGAATTTGGATACATTTTTGAGTTTTTAGTTGTGAAATTTTTAAGTTTCGGAACTTTTGAAGCTTCAGAACATTTAAAAGTTTCAGAATTTTCGAGTTTTAATGAGTTATGAATTTCTGGACTTTTGGAGGTTGCGGAAATTTTGGAAGTTTTGGAATTTTTGAGTTTTTAAGATCATCAATGAATTTTGAAGTTTGAAAGTTGTTAAGTCTTGTAGTTTCAAACAATTTTGAAGTTTCTAAACCCTAGAAGCTTTGAAAATTTCGAAGTTCGGGATTTTTGAGTCTTTACGAAATTGAATGGATTATTACGAAGTTTTGAAGATGCGACGTTTTGGAATTTAAAAGATTTTGAACTAATTTCAAGCTTTGTAAATTTCGAATTTTTGAAGGATTATGCATTTATGAAATTTCGTAAGTTTCCGAAATGTTTAAAGTTTGTAAAGTTCGAAGTTATGAAGAAATTGCAAGTTTCAAATTTGTTGAGTTCCGTAATTTTTAACAGGATAAGAAATGCTCGTAAATAAAAATTGCGAAAATTTAGATATAAGCACAAAATGTCCCAAGATGAATAATATGGATACAAAAAAAGGAAAATTCAAGGTCAAAATTTCGAATTAAATGAAATAAATGTTCAAAAAACCTTACCTTTTTTTCATCACATTTTTAAAAAATTCCATCATTTCCCAGATAATAATAAATATGAAAACGACGGGAAATCTAGAAAGTATTCAAACATACAAAAATTTACCCGTTACCCTAACCATACAAAAATACTTCGACGTAACAAAAAATATCCGAATTTCCACTAATATTTCAAAATGATTTTTCCCCCATGTATTCCTCTAAAATGTTCTAAGTTAAAAAAAATTTCCAGGAATTCACAAACGGGCCGGACCTGGACACCCACTCCTTCCACGGCCTGGAACTCGAAGTCCCTGTGGAAATCACCCAGGACCGCGTCCAATTCGAGCCCCTCCCGGTCACCCTGAGCGACGTCCACGCCGCCGCAAAACCCAAACCCCCCGCCCCATCGTCCTCTTTATTTTCGGAAAAAGACACCGAACATATACCCGCGAAACTCGCCCAGGAATGGCACTCGGACCTGCAAATTCCCCGGGAGTCCCTGAAATACGTCAAGGAAGTCGGCACCGGCTGGTTCGGAAAAGTCGTCGAAGGCTGCGTCGACCTCGAAAACCTCCGTAATCTCAAAACCTTGAAAAACCTTCGCAACGGTAGCGTCGTGGTGAAAATTCTCAGCGAAGAAGCCACGTTCAGAGAGAAAACCTGGTTTTTGGGGGAAGCCACGCCATACGTGAAACTCGGGCATCGAAACATTTTGTCGCTTTTGGGTTCGTGCCTGGAAACGGATCCGTATTTGTTGCTTTTCGAATCTTGTCCGTTGGGTGATCTCAAGGGGTTTTTGAGGGCGAACAGCGATCCGGCGTCCAGGGAAACTTTGGCGAGGGAGAACATCCCTGGAAGAATCGCCATCGAAGTGGCGTCTGGTTTGAGGCACATGCACGAGCATGGATTTTCCCATACAGATTTGTCGGCCCGCAATTGTTTGGTTTCTTCCGATTTGACCGTTAAAATCGGGGACTACGGCAATGGGGTGGTGAAGTACCCCATGGATTATTATATTGTGGGCGACAGAGCTCTGCCCATAAGATGGTCTTCGCCGGAGTCACTTTTGTGCACGGAGACCACCATAGAGACTCGAGAAATCACCCCAACCGCCAATATTTGGAGTTACGCGATTTTGCTGTGGGAAATCGCAACGTGGGGAGAGAGGCCTTACGACGATCTGGACGACGAGCAGGTGATTCAGATGCTGCTGTCGACTTCTCCGAAGGCGGAGTCGACGAGTCTGAAATTGCTTATTTTTCATTTGGGCGAGAGTCAGCGGAGCGTGAGTCAGGTTATAGAGAGCTGCTTGGTGCTGGACCCGAAGATGAGGCCGGATCTGGGAGAGTTGAGGCATGCTTTGCTGAAGGAGAAGTTGAACGAGGAGGATTTCGAGATGAGGTGGGAGAGTTTGAAGCCGAGGTTCGGAGGTGTGAGGAGCGTGAGTTTGCAGGATTTGAGGGGCGGTGGGGAGGAGGAACTTTGGAGCAAGGGGGTGGAGGTGGAGAAGGTGGTGCAGCAGACTTCGTTCGTAATCGGGCCTGGAGAACCTGTGAAGAACGTTCCAGGTATGAGTTTTTGATTTCAAAGTTTAAAAAAAAAAAGGGGGGGAGGGTGGTAAGCGTATCATTCCTATTTTCCATTATTACTGTTAAATTAGCAGGTCCAAAACATCATTTGCACTTCGATTTGTAATATATTTCACGTTTATTCGACTTTCTGCATTTACAAGGGCGTGGTTTTTTGATACAAAAGCAATACAAGTACTTGAAAAAGGTGTGTGTGATGTTGGCAACAGTGGTGCAGCATCGCGGATGATATATAGTTAAGCTTTGTTAGGTTGGCCCCACTGCGGCAACAACAGGACAACAGGGTTGCCAGATTGGGCGATTAGTTGCAAATTGGGCTTCTCGAGATGGCTCGCAGGTACTAAATTTTGGCTGCGGTGATTAGTCGCTTTTTGGGCGATTTTTAAAATTTAAGCCATTTTGGCGACAAAAATTTTTTTGATGAGTTTTTTTCCCAATTTCGATATATATCTTTAGGGTAAACTAACGAAATGATATAAATGAACATGGAAGTATGCGAAATTTGACTTTTTAAATTCTATAAGATATATTCTGGATATATTACGTTCTTCATATAAAATGTGAAGATTTTATGTATTGCAAATTTTATTCATGACATGAATAATATGTCATTCTGAAGATATAAATTTGTTTGCTATCTATGTTGATCTTTTTTGTGCTGGAATTTTTTTTAACCTGACCCTAGTAGACATTTTACATAAAATGTGTAACATGTCTACTAGGGAACATCACCTTGTCATATCAAAAAATGATTTGTGTATTTATATTATTTTATTGATTATATACGTAAATCATAATTTTATCTTGTATTTTATATATACTACATTAATTTTTCCGATTTATTTATTCTGATTTTTCATTCTTATCATTAAAATAAAAATATAAGATTAATCGTTTTCGTATTTGATTCTTTAATTTATTTCTTTTACCTCATTTTTAATTCGATATTGATCGATTATTTCATACATTTTTCAATTTTTCATCGTGCTTTATTATACAGAACTCCAAAAACTCGTATTTTATGGTCAATGACTCGCTTGAGTCTTGGGCTACTTTTGGGCGTTTAAAAATTATTGGTTGGCGATTTTGGGCGATTTCAGCGCCACGTATCGGCGACTTTTGCTCCAGACCATCTGGCAACCCTGCAAGGGAAGAATAATGGTACGGGTATAAAAGTCCTTAATGAGATAGGTCGTTTTATAAATCACTAGAAGTGAGGTTGGCAGCACCAAACACAACTATACTACGCGCGCATATGTACACGCGCATATTGTAGTTGTGTTGTAGAGAAGGTATTGTGAGTACAAATGCTGCCAACCTTATTTATAGTGATTTACAAAACGACCTATCTCATCAAGGACTTTTGTACCGTACCAGAATAATGACAATAAGAGCAGCTGCAGCTGATTGACGTTCACAAAATAAAGTCAGCAGCAATGGAAAACAAGAACGAAATAACAATTAGAAATTCGTGTGTGAATATCGTGTATATGTGTGTGTGAATGTGGCTGTAATTGTTCATTTTCCCAAAAATTACACAATGCACTCGAAGAAAAATAAAACCGTATTAACTTTTTTTTCTTCCCTTCCAGTAACCCTCCAAAACCTCGCCAACCTCCGGGAATCCGACTCCGACCCCGAAGAAGAAAGCATGATCACCAAAGTCCAACGCGGCGCCTACACTGAAAAAGTGAAACAAAAGTCGAAATCCGTAGCCGACCTGATGGTCCTCGTGTACATCGACCCGGACTCGGACGCGGAGCTCTCCTTGGGTCCCGCCGAAAAATCCTTCAAAAAGCGCTCGTCCGCCTACGGCAGCGACGGCGACCTCTGCAGCGCCGTCCTCGCCGACGAGTTCGACCAGGCCCTAAAAAAACTGCAGAAGTCGAAAACCGAGGTCAAAGATCGTCTCGAAAACGAGCACGACCTCAGCTCCTGGAACAATGCGCTGGAGGAGAAGACGTCGGGTTTCCTAGTGGAGAGCGACTTCCAGGAGTCTCGGAAAAAGGGGGACGACACCGGATATCATTCGACGGACACCATTCTGTTGACCCCCCAGTCCCTGGAAAGCGACTCCGAGATCCTGACCTCCAAGAAACAGACGAGCGTGGAGGAAGACGAAGAAGAGTACCGGAAACGAGTCTCCACCCCGGACGACGAGAGGAGCTCGGACTCCGGGTTCCGGGACAAGGAGTCCTGCGAGGACGAGGAAAGTCCGCTCCCCAGGTTGGTGAAACTCCCCGTGGACGGCGTGGGCTTGAACCAGGAAACGGCGGAGGAGGAGCAGATCAGGATACTCTTGGAGCTGGACAGTATTTTGGACGCCGAGTACGTGGAGACGCCGACGGATTCGCTGCCGGAATGCACGGTCCGGGAAAACGATTTTTACCTGCGCAGCGTGTTCGAGGAGGTTGCGAGCGCGGAGAACGAGGACAACGACGAGTCGACGATCAACGAGGCGAATCTCCCGTCGTTAGATAAGTTGTGCTCGAAGAACGAGGCAAACATTTTAGACGACTTCGGGGGGGAGAAGGCTGGCGAGAACGAGGTCGAGGATGACGGGAGCTCGACGGTGAGCTTGCAGAGCGACAACTCGTACGTCAGCTTCAACATCGACGAGGAGTTCGTGACGGCGATTAGGAACGAGCTGAAGGAGAAGTTGGCGCAGGCGCAGATGAACGTGGTGGAGGCGCAGGAGCTGAGGGACGAGGACGAGGAGGAGGGTCCTTCGGTGGCGAGCGACGGGGAGAGGACCTGGGAGGCCTGAAACATTTGAATTTGATGATTCTGCAGTACACAAAAATGTGAAAACTTCGTATTTATTATTGTATTTTATAGTATATTCTGTGCCAAGGCGCATAATGAGGGTCTTGACGCGACGAGCGGCAATGCTCGCAGGACGATCGAAGCCGAGGCGAAGCCGAGGCGAGATAAGTCCTGCGATCATTGTAAGCGATTCGCGTAAAGACCCAAATTGTTCGCATTGGCGCATATGCTATTTTATGTGGCGACGGTGCATTTACAAGTTTTTTTGCGTGAGGTCTGTCATGTGAAGGATAATGCCATGTTATACTCATGCACTAACACGGTTTAT
>JAPYZK010003188.1:0-12482 GCA_030522785.1 Platygaster equestris | reverse complement strand
TATAACAAACTCTTTTTCATACCGTTTTTCATAAAATTAACTTCATGAAACTTTCATAAAATGTGCAATTTTCATAAAGCGATTTTATGAAAATTTTATCGAACTTTTATCCATAAAAATCCGAGATTTATAGTAATAAAACATCTACATATACAGTTTTAATGGATCACTCAAGAAAAATCGCTTATTTCATGAAAATTGTATTCAAGTTCCAGAAAATCGACATTATAAAATGTTTTTTTTTTTAGTAAAATTACTCAATAATTTTATAAGGTTTTCGTAAAAACTAGAATAGCTAGGGATTTTCAGCACTATTGGGGAATGGCTTTTTTTCTTGAATTACGAACAAAATCAGTGAAAAATGATAAAACATGTAATAAATAATAAATAATATAAAAAAATCAATGAGTTCCCATCAGATATAAATGATATTTCCTAATCATTGAAAAAACAAAGAAAACGTCATTTCCGTATGTTATTTTTTTTGAATACATTTATTTATCCATTCTACAAATAATTGAAAAATTTTCATAATTTCCATTAAAATTGCAACAGTTCTTCAATAATAATTTTTTTCACATCCTCATCAAGTCAAAAAAACCCAAATTTCATGGAATTTCAAGTTATCCAACACAAGTAGTTAGGCCCAATATTAAGTCAGACAAAAAGGTGATGCGAGTTTTACGTCAGTTTTCAATTACTTGCGTATGAAAATTTCATCTCTTGTATTTTCGTAATTATCTGATGACTCTTTATGAACAAATAGAATGATTCAACCACTAATTATTCCAATTCTATGTCAAAATTTTCATAAACTCAAAAGATTTTGCAATTTTCGAAAACTGTCGTACAGTTTTTGAAGTTTCTATTTTCTTTCCAAGTTCGGCAGAAATCGAATTAATTAGATACGTGATATTCGTGAAATTCAATTGATTTCACTCACATTTATATGAATGAGGAAAAATATTTTTCATTCAACCTTGAAAACCTCAAAAAAAATTTTACGAGACCGAAAAACCCCCCAAAATCAGTCCGCGCACGTGTCTTTGATGAATAAACGAAATGGATCAGTAGGTCTACCTCTCGAAATAACGACATACATCTCGAAGTGTTATAAAACCTACTTGTAATAATTGATTCGCATAAAGTTACAAAATCATAGACGAAAACATAAATTCCAGAAGAAAATTCCTTCTCAAATTTTCGAAATTTATTTGACTCCGAAAACCCACTCATCTGGCAACACTAACCATTATAACTCTGAACGTTTTCAGATTCCTCAAAACTTTACAAGATTCTAAAAATTCGTCATGAGGTTTCCCTTTTCTTATCATCTAATACAAACCTTAAAAGTTTCTTGAAAAATCAACGTACTATACGTTGTCAAGAAATTTACAGAGTGTCCTAAAATTTAAGACTTCATATAAAACTCTCGAGAAACTTCTTAAACATCGTGAGGTTTCCGGAAACCCCGTAACGTCAAGTCTTACAAGCATAGACTCAATCTACTTACACTTGCTCTATCAGCGACTCACGTCCTTGCATTAACCCAAGAATCGTGCCCCTGTTCGTGTTCTTCACCCAACCTCCGACTCCGAGTTCCCGGCAAATGTCCCTCACGTACTTCGGGAAGTAACAACCTACAACAACGTTTTCCCACGGCTTAGCACATCCATTTTACTTTCTCTCCGCGAGAAAAACCAACACTCTTTGAATTTCCCGAGAGAGGAAACTCACCCTGGACTTTTCCAAACACTTCGAACTCCAGCGACACGAAGGGCTCGTTTCTAAGGGGGTCGTCCGAAGCCATTATTTCGTTTATGTTTTTTATCGCGCGTTCTGTTGGGAGGGACAGTCGATTTGTTGTTGTTCTTATGTTGTTACTCAACGGCGATTATTTTCAGTCAGCGCGTGCTGACACTTGCAAACTACATTTTCTTTTGGGCTTCGCGTAGTGCGCGCGCCTCAAATAGATTTTAGACGGGAGGTGGTCATTGACGAGGGATCAAAGATCGATCGATCGTCATAAATTTTTCGCCGGTTGGGATGTGTTATTGTTTTTTGCATTTTCGAATTCAGGAGTTTTTGGAGAATTCGGATTTTTGATTCGTCTGCTGTGAAATTTTATGGACTTCAGAAGTTGCGACTTCGGAATTTTGGAGATTTTTTGTGATTTTCAGTTAATACATTTTTAGGAGCCGGAATTCTGGAGTGAATTTTATTTTGCTCATCTATTCCACAAATGTTTTAGTTATTTCATATCACAAACGAGATTGCTTCGATGAATCATTTTTTACATTCATATTGCAATTTTTTTAAAATTAGAGAATTCCACAACCGAGAAGCTTCCATAATTTCGAAATTTTTGGAACACCTTATCATCTCCAAAGCTTCTAAATTTTTTCAAACTTTAGAATTTTCGGAATTTCTGGAGGTTTGAGAATCCTAAAACTGAGCAAATTTTTGACTTCTAAATTAAGCTAAACTTCGAAATTTTATTTAAATTCTCAGTTACTTCTAAAATCCAACACTTGACAACTTCAAAACGTCACAGTATTCCGAAATTTTTATATTTATGCAAATTCTTCAAGACTTCACAATTCCACAACTTCAAAACTTTAAAAGTTCCAAGTCCAGATAATTTCAAAATTGAAAACGTTTAATTTTTGTATCACTGGGTTGTTGATTCAACAAAAAATCGATGATTCAACAAAATCAAACCCAAGGCCTCCCAATTTCATGTCGGGTGCTCTAACCAACTGAGCTACTTCGGATTGATGATTCACTTCCAGAAAACATTTCACTTTAAGTTTGAAGTTACATTTGTATAACAAGAGACTGACAACTGGAAACATCGAAAAACATGGATTTTTCTTTAAATTTTGAAATTTTAAATTCCTTCAAAATTAAAAATTATTACAAATTTTTTGGAATTAATAATTACAATTCCTTCGGAACTTCTGAAATGGACGCTTCTAAAACTTGACAACTTTATAATTCTTCAAAATTTCAGAAGTTCCGAAAATTCAAAAGATTTTATTGAAAGTTCCATAACTTCTAAATTTAGAACCTCCACAACTTCAAAATTTCAAAATCTTCGACAACTTCAGAATCCATAAAGATTTGTCGAAACTTCGAAATCTCGAAAATTCAAAAATTTTGAAACTTTCAAGCATATTTTGAGACTTTCAAAATTAACAAGACCTTGAAAATTCTAAACTCAGAAATTTTTTAACTATAAAATCATTCTGAACTTCAAAATTCTACGATGCTCAAAAACTCCGAAATTTGGAGACTTTGAAATTCACAAACTTTTAAAATGATAAAAGGTCCAAAAGTCTCATAAAATTCAAAACTTGAAAATTTCACATCGGTGTCAAGATTCACAGAAAACTTCACAACTTTTTGAAACTTCGAAATCCATTCAAATCCAACACACAATTCCCAAAATTCGAAACCTCTAGATGCAAAAACTTAAAAATTCTTAAAAACTCCAAAACTTTCAAAATTGCCAAAATTTGAAGAATTTTCAAACTTCACAACGTTTGAGTTCCAAAATTCACTGACATTCTTAAAATCCCAAAATCTCCAGAACTTTAGAACTTCAAAGTTCTTCGAAATTCCAGAACTCCCAAAGTTCAAAAGATTTGATTCAAAGTTCTGAAAACTACTTGATTCCGAACCTCCACAACTTCGGAATTTCAAAATCTTCGACAATTTCAGAATCCCTCTAAATTCGTCGTAACTTCAAAACCTCGAAAATTTAAAAATTTCGGAACTTCCAAGCAAATTTTGGAATTCTCAAAATTTACAATACTTTGCGAATTTTGAACTTATGAACTTTTCACCTACGAAATCATTTTGAACTTCAGAATTCTACGATGCTCAAAAACTGCTCAATTTTGAAGACTTTTGAATTCCACCAACTTTCAAAATTACCAAAGCTTTAAAAGTCTCATGAAATTCACAACTTAAAAATTTCACATCGACATCAAGACTCACAGAAAACTTCGCAACTTCTGAAAACATAAAAATCCATTCAAATCCAACACAATATTCCCGAAATTTAAAAAATTTCGAAACTTCTAGATTCAAAAACTTGAAAATTCTTTATAACTTCAAAACTTTCAAAATGTCCGAAACTTCAAAAATTTCAAACCTTAACAACGTTCAACTGATATTCGATGAAAAGCACTACTTTTCCATAAATGTACACGAAAAAGATAAAATCAATCTTTCACTCATCTCTCACCCGTCTCTCACCCATCTCTCACCCGTACGGGTGAGAGATGGATCGTCAGGCTAAATAGAATATTTTTTCCAGAATTTTCAGCGTTGATGTGAACTTGTTTAAAAAAAATCATTTGTTAGGGGTTGCAATCCCCTAATTGAGGAAACATCGAAAAAAGAAAAAACGGGTCTACTTTAGCCCTGCCTCCTGTATATAACATACGTTTTTCAGAATTTTTGACGTCAACGTGAATTTTTTACATCAAAATAATTAATTTCGGGGGTTGCGACCCCCTAATTTGAGGACTGTCCAAAAAACAATGAAAGGGGAAGACTGCTCTCGTCTCTGGTATAAAATATTTATTCCAGAATTTTCAGCGTTGATGTGGATTTGTTTTTTAAAAACTCATGTTAGGGGTTGCAATCCCGTAATTGAGGGAATATCAAAAAAAGAAAAAACTGGTCAACTTTAGACTTGTCCCTAGTTATAATATACGTTTTTCAGAATTTTCAGCGTCAATCTGGATTTTTTATTAAAAAAATTAATTTTCAAGGGGGTCGTTCACCCCCAAAAATACAGTTGTCGATCCTATCTAAAATATATGTTGCATCATTCCCCCCAACAAAAAAATATAAATACATTTTGTTCGCGAAAAATGAGCGCTAGTAAAAGAAACTGCCATTTGGACGATTGACACCACCTACTTTGGGGGTTGATTTCACCCCCTAAAACCGATTTTCGGCAGATAAATCTGATAAATCAGAATATCACTATTCTATAATATATTTTTTGTAAAATCAAATTGAAAAATGTTGGGCAATTCGAAAATTCCCACTGTTTTCTCGAATATTTAATAAATTTCAAAATGAAGGAACTTCGAATAAATTTCGAAAAATAGTTTTCACCATTTTAAGAAATATCAAATAAATTCAACAAAATTTTCACGCGTATAAATAATGTATTTTCAACATCCATACATTTTTGATGTTATAAAAAAAGTTTTTTCACATATTTGTTAAAACGTAATCAAGTTCGGCAAAAATACAACATTTGGAATTCATAACATTTTGGAGTATACTTTTGAAAACGTTATTTAAATTCACCTTTATTTTCGAGCATCACACAAATTATTCGTTTCAAACAATATTTGTATAAACTACAGTATCTGAAATTTCGAAATTTCAACTGGAAAAGTAAGGATAATAAAATTAAGAAAATACAACTCAAAAGCAGCCAACGAAATTTGTCAGTGTATAAACTATCTTTTTTTAACATGAATATACATATTTTCGATGTTTCCAAACATTTTCAATCTTTTATAACAATGAAATTTCACTCTTACTGCTTCTATAATAATTTGCACAGTAAACTGAAAATTCGCCACGAAAAATTAAAAATTACAACAAATTTTACAATCAAACACCCAATTTCATAGCTACATCAAAAATAAATGCCTGCAAATGTCGCCACTTTTTCAAAACAAAAAGTGCACATTCAAGCAAAACTTCAATTCCGTTCTCCTAAACTACATAACAATTACCATTTTACATAAACATTTCGTCACTTCGTAGTTTGGAAATCGTGAAATCTCAAAAATGTGCAAATACTATTTTTTCAACGAAGCTGGGATTATTTACAAAACTTTCTCAACCGGATTTTTTCAGGAAAAATGATTTGTCGTTGGATTTTTCATATCATCTTCCTTCTGAAAAAATCAGCGTCGCATCCATCATCGATTGGGCCAAATGATAATTTTTGCTGGATTCTTTCATATTTCTGGCAACTTTTAGAACTAATTCTATCGTGTCTGCGTTGGTGCAACTCGCGAAAATTCCATTCGCCGAAACCTGCAAAAGTTTGAAATAATTCATCAAATTTAATGTATTTATCAACATATAATATGTAAAATATAATTATTTTATATATCTATAAAAATTAATAACAGTGATTTGTTCTTATATTAAGGAGCAGTGTAATTTTATTCAAAACCTTAAAACTTAAAATTTAGGGATTTCAAGTATGTTAGGTTCAATACTTATAATAGTTACTCCAATTTCCGAAGAGCATTTTTTCTTACATTGTTTATACCACGAAGATAAGTTGTTAAAGTTGGACTTATCCTGGAAACTTCATCCAAAAAATTTTGTCCATAAACTTTGGAAAGATGAGCCATAAATCGACCCCCTGCGACAGGCAACAAATTTTCAGCCAATTTTTCCATGTCGTTGACCGTAATAAAGACCTGCAAAAAAAATATCGATACAAATATTGTATGACATTTGTAAATCATGCAAATTCGATATTTTGGGTCTTTAAAATATTGAATTCTCAAAGCAGTTCAAATTCAAACCAAAACGATTTCAAATGAAAAAATTTTGAACATAGAAACTTCAAAATTACATAATTTTTAAAACTGGAAATCCAAATACTTTGAAAATTCCTTCACATTTCAAGTTTGAAATGATAAATTGCTCAAAATATTAAATGAATCCTGAATTTCTCAAATCATATTTAGACTGAATTTTACAACATGTTTCTGATCATATTCTTCACCTCATCGGCTAATCGATCGAATCCTTCTTGGTACAATTGACAAACTTGGTGAATTCTTAAATCATCATTATTAATTTTCCAAATTGACGCAATTGATTGGCATTTGCTCATCCAAAGCACAGTTTGCTTGAAACTAAAACTATTGGCGACAGAAGTGTCTTGGTGAATTGACTCCATCGACGCGGTGATGACTCGACAAAGAAATTCTGTTCGACAACTGTCCAATTTCGGGTCCTGGTGCGAAATTAGCATTGTTTTTGCAGAAATGTCTTGAAAAAATGACCTCTGGGCCTACAGAAAAATTATTAATTAAAAATCATCGCATTTACGGTTTTTTGTTCACATTTCAGAAAGTATATCCAATTTTTTCTGTTGAGTTTAATAAACTTTGGGATATTGAAAAGAAAATTTTCAAATTTGAGGTGAAAAATTAATGGAATTTTGTTAATGAAAAGATTATTTCTAATTTATGAATTTTTTTATTTCTTTTAGCAAATGAAAAAATTTTACAATTTTTTTTTTTCGAGTAGGCAGAAATTTGTAGAATTTTCCATTTCTGAACTTCAAATTTCAGTTTTTAGAGTTTTTGTACGAGTAAATTTCGTCCATGAAGTACACGAAATTTTTAGTATAAGTTGGAATGAATCTATAAATTGTCAAAATAAAAATTTTGAATTTTCGAATGTCTCAATTTTGTAGTTTTGTAGAATTCCCCAACTCAAGATTCAAGTTGATCTAATTTTCGAAAGTTTGAATCAGAAAATCCCAAATCTTTCCAAATTTGCATTTCAACCAAATTTAGAAATTCACAAACTTTCAAATTTTGTCAAGCTCAAAAATATATCAGTCACACTAATATAATCAATTATTCAATTATCAAAAATTTACCATAGAATCGAACAAATTTTTGAGCGGTTTCGTGACTTTCAAATTGAAGTGCGCCATCATGTACAAAACATTGGCCAACTGCAAATGCAACATGACCGACTCGTACCAAGCCGGAGTTTGCGAAATCGCTAAACTCGCCAAAGGTTGCGGACCCTGGGGATGGCCCTCCCACAGAGGCTCGAATTTTATTTCGAGAAATTTGTCTGATTCCAAAATTTCCGCCTGAAAACAAAAAATTGCTGCATTATTCATAAACAAATGAACCTGGCCTGGACAGAATTTTTTCTTACGACGGAATTCGTACGAATTTCGTAAATAACATAATTTTTTATAACATTTCGCGAAAGTTTTCACTCATTCACATTAATAAATATGACTAACATCCAGGAAAATGTCTAGAAACACGGCACAAATACGCAGAAATTCGGTGAGTTGGACATCCGAAAGTCCAACATCCTGCGTGCAAAGTTTTTCTTTCGGCAATTTTCCTAATTTGTTTATGAGTTTCGCAGCGGATTCCATCAATTGCTTGACGTGCAATGACCAAAGTAGAGAACACATTCCTGAAAAATATTATGTATTTTTGTATTTCTACTTAGTTTAAATTAAATATTGTAATTAAGAAGTTGTCAACTTCCAATTTTTTTTAGATAATTTTCTTCAGTATCTCCAAAATATGGAATTTGTGTCTTTTTTTTTCAATCTGAATTTGAAAATTAATAATCTCAAATTTGAGATTGTTTTTTTCATTTATGGATTAGAACTTTATTTTCCTCAAAATCTGTATTCCCAAATTTCGAATCAAAATGCATAATTATTCTTGAATAAAAGTGTGGAATTTAGAAAAATTGAAAATTCCAAGATTTTTTGATAATTTCTTCGGTGATTTTTTTATTTTTTGAGAAATTTTTCGTATTTTGAAAATGTTTTTCACCATGTCGCATGTGTTTCATGGGAATTAGTCGCAGAATTGCAACGGCGGATTCAAAAACGTCCAAACGAGTAACATCTTTGTTCCAGAACAACACATATTCCCAGCACAAATTCGCCAGTAAAACACTGCTCGTCAAACTGTACGGGAAATGATGCTTCAACAGCGCCAATTTTTCTGCAATTAAAATAGGAAAAAAAAAATTGTTAAAATTGTGACAAATTATGATATGTTTATCAAATTGTCCTATTTCTTCAATTTTATTATGTACTTAAAATAATGTATTCGCGTGAATGTTTGATTTTAATGTAATAAAATTTTGAAAAAAATTTGCATACAATTTAAAAAGATACAAAACTTATCTTAGTAATGTATAACTGTTTTTATAGATTTCCCAAAATGCTCTCGAATTTCGAAAATTCAGTCGAATCTTTATTTAAGTAAACGTAGAATGTTGTTCAATAATAGTATAGTTGAAATTTCGATAATTTTGAAAATATCGAGCATTTAAAAGTTTCTCGAACTTCCATAATCGAGAAAATTTTGAAAATTGTCGAGATTTTGAGAATATTTCAGAATTCAGAGAATTTTTAAAATGTTGTAAATTTTTCGAATTCCGTTAATTCAGAGAATTGCAAAAGTTTCGAGGAACTTGATATCATTAAACATTCCGAAAATCGTATGAATTTCAAAATTTTTGAAACATTCGACACTTTACAAAATTTTGATCATTACAATAATTTTCAAGGTTTTAAAAACTTTAACAATTTCAAACATTTATAAAATTTAGATAGTTACAAAATATTTGTGAATATATTGAAATTTCAAAATTTTGTAAACTCGAAAATCTCGAAAATTTTCGCATTTTTAAAAATTTTCATGATTTTGAAAATGTCAGCAATTTATAAAATTTTAATGATTTTAAATACCTTCTAAAAATGTTATTATGCTTGTTCGTGAACATTTTTCAGTGTAGTCCCTATATAACTTTGTATGTGAAGTGTTCCACTTCAAAAATTATTGCAACCATTATATTCTAAAATATTATGTATTCTAAAATATGTGCACTCGAAGCTCGTAATTTGTACCGTCTCGAGTGTTTTTAGAGATATTACAAAGATCGTAAAACTCGGGTAGAATGACAGTAGCGAATCGAAAATCCATCAAGTTAGACACTTTACGAAGCTACAAATTTCGAGCTTCGTGTGTACAGTCAACTGAGTAAACGAAACAGTTTTCATTAATTTAATGATTAATGTAATTATTCAAAAATAACCCAAAGTCGAAGAAAGGCAAGTTCGGCCCTCGCTTTTCGCCTCAATCGCGATCTCGACGGAAATCGGCCGTTTTCCTTTGGGCTCTTCCGCGATTTCGGGAATGTCCGCGCCGGGAATTTTCATCATATCTTGCGCCAACTGCATATTATCGAACTCTATATCGGTTGTGTCAACTAAACGTGCTGGGTCAACACCAGAACAGCTCAACCATTTTGAAACAATCTCAGAAATCGCACCTGAAACAGTATTTTCAACAAATTAGGAAAAATAGAGGAATTCGAAGTTTTTTGTTTTGCATCTAAATACATATGAATATACATTTACACGCTCAAAATTCGAAAACTTTCGAAATTTTGGTTATATTTTTTCAAACAGAAAACAGACTTCAAAAAAAAAAATCGAAATGTTAAATCATGAAAAATTGGTTTTGGAGTTTAATTTACAACTCGAAAAAACTACCAGAAATTTCGTTCAATTTTGGGGGTTTTTTTCACAAGGCACTATTTATTAAATTTTTTCTACATTCTTGAAAATTCACGAATTCACCTACTCATTTTGTAAAAAAAATTGAAAAGATCATTCCAATTTTATTTTTTAACGACAGAACTTTCAAAATCTATTAGTGTCTACAATTTAGTAATTTTCGTCAATAATTTCAAAATAATTTAGTGGAGATATAATTTTTCATCAATTATATTTATCAAGATATCGTTTTTTTTCTATTTACATTCGTCTTTATTACGAATCAATTTATTTTTAATATATTTTTCTAATGTTATTTATGATTATCAACAGTTTAAAAAAAATCGACGAATGATAATAATAACAGGAAATTGATCTGAAGAAACAGAATATGGAAATGTACTGAAAAATTGGAGAATCGAAATGGAAACATGCGAATAGAAAATGAAAATACTAATAAAAGATAAATAAAATCGAAAATTATGGAAGACTATGGAACACTTGTGAGTTTCAAATGATTCAAAAACTTAAAAAATTTTGGAAAGTTTGAAAAATACGAAAAATTGGGAACATTCCAGAATTTTTGAATAAATAATTTGAAAATTCAAATGATTCTAGAAGCTACTCTATAAGTAATTCTAGACTCTGAATTCTATAAGTATTATATTCTAATTTTCTATTCTACATTCTATTCTATTTTATTATATATTCTACAAGTTATTTAACAACCTTTTCCTCCAGAAATGACAATCCCGAACGACACAGAAACTTCATCGTAATCCAAGGTTAAAAATTGGGTCGTTGAATCCAAACGTGGACGAACACTATACATAATGAAAAAACAATTCATTAATCAGATAAAGTAATTTGTATCAACAGATGTTTGCGTTTGGAACATTTCAACAATTTTGAAAAAGCTGGACCAATTTTCCGTAACTTCTATTCAGTTTTTACATTTGAACGTCATTTCAAACAACCAGAATATGCTTGCGCGCCATTGCATTTTCTAAAAACTCGAGTATTGTTCCCCATTCTAGAGAAAAACAAAAGCATAGGCTAAAAAACTGAAAAAACTAATGGAAAAAGTAATGTTAAATTGTAAAATTTAAAAATCAAAAGTCACAGCAAAAAATTTTCACTCTCGAATTTCTACCTGACAACCGCACTAAGAACCGTGATGTCCTCCAAATTCCCAATCAAAATCGAAAACTGACAAGTATCAGCGCTAACATTTTCCCATCCTTGCAGACTATTCAAAAAATCTTTCTTCTCGAACTTCGAAATCTGCGTATTTGCTGCTTTGAGTTTTTTCAAGTCGTTAGCATTTTTCCCAGCTTTTTCGATATTTCCATTATCATCGTTCGGGACTTCTTTATTTTTTTCCAAAGTCAGGCCCACGACTCTGCATGCCATTGCCGCGAGAAAAGCGTGAAAAGGTCGAGGGGAATTAGAGAGAATTTCCCGCACATTCCGCCACCATTGGGAACTTTCGTTGCAATCCGCTGAACAAATGTCTTCAGGATCTATAAAATAGTGAATTGTGCAACTAGAGCCAAAAGTGACCGATTCGAGGCCGCATGAAGTTTTCGTCCCGAGCGGAGCGAGGGCGAAATTTTGCGGCCGATAATCGGCCACATTGGCCCGTGTTGCACATACTATTTTTTTCAACACGCGCACTCGAACAAGAGTTTTGATAGACTCGTTTTCGTTTGCCAAAAAGACCGATTCGGGACCGATTGACGAAACCGCGTCCATATACTGTCTGACGCGGTTTCGAAAAGTGTCCACTTCCAAAAAAACTCATAAAAATCGAACCGATAACGAAAAGATTCATACTCATTCCCGTAGTGATCACATTGCGCAAAAGTAATAACGATTCGGAATTATAGATTCGCGAGTACTTGCGCGTGAAATTGTCAAGCTGACGGCGAGTTTAGTATATCTATATATATTTACGACGCAGTTCCGAAAAAATTATCCTTGCAGTGTTTGAAGAGTGTTCCCGAAAATTCACCGGCGCCAAAAATATTTCTACCCATTCGTTTAAAGTCGAAATCTATGCGAAAAAACTGTGAGCAGTTATTGGTTAACGAGTATATTCACGCGAAACTGTTCAGTTGTCGAGTCATTTTTGCCCGCC